>JAUEKX010079896.1:11368-25549 GCA_031834005.1 Dendronotus venustus
TTTCATAGAGTGCAGACGTGCTTTCTCAGCATTCTTATGGATGTTGAAACAACGTAGTTCTAACCTCATGTGTTGGCTGGATCAATGTTTTCATATAATACAATGAATAACCGAGAGTGTGGTCGCTATATCTTTGCATTTTTTAATAAATTTTAAAATTACTATCTTCAACCAAAAACAAAAACAGATGAAAACAACGAGGAAATACTAAAAGGTTGCACTAAGAGGTTATAACAATATTATAGATTATACAAAAAATTGATAATTATAACAACAATCTACCCTTGAGCAACTAGGTAGAGTGTAGGGGGTTTACCGTCCTTGCTTCCAAATGTATCCAGTACGGCAAACTAGTCATCAGATCTCCAATTTCCCACGGTTCCATAATGGTAACTGGGAATGGTGGGTAATTGTAGTCTTCATCTTTTTAATTTGAAAAATAGGACGCCGGAGAAATGGTTCGTTCATTTGTTGGTGGACTGGAACTAATTGTTTCGTTATTAAAATCAGATGAAACTGAGGTTTGTCGTTGAATGTTCTTTATTTATTTTTGTTTTTCTTGTTTTATTGATTTATTTCGTGTTGGTCTTCACTTAAATTGTAAATTGCACAATGTAGTTGTAAGAAACAAACAGTTTACAGTCACACGTCTCAAATAAATCGAGTTTCCATGCAATAGAGGAAACTAAAGCAGATATGCAATAAATTATAGCGAACAAGCTTGGTTTGAACTAGCACCTCAGCAAAGTTGATAAGGACCTTATTTTTCTCGCCTCGGATGCTCTCGGTAACCTTATTTTTTATTCTGGGAGTTCTCGGTGTCTTCCAGTTTTTCAGTTTTTTTGTTGAAATTCTTTAAAAATATTTCTTAGTGAAAGACTCTTTCGAGTTGACAAGAAAAGTCTCTTATAAACTTTTTTTTTCAGAAAAAAACTCCACGTAGGAGAGCAAGATGATAATTATCTTTAGTATTCTCTTTTTATATGACCTTTTTTGTTCTCCTACATGAGTGTTAAAGAAATTTTTATTGTAGAAATTTTTATTGTAGGTACTTGCAAGTGTTTGTGCAGCTATTGCCAACATTGCAAAAGATGAAGAGAACTTAGCTGTCATCACTGACCATGGTGTTGTACCGATGCTGGCTAAACTTACCAATACGGTATTGAAATTAATAGATTTAAATTGTGTGTAATTCACGATCGTAATTATGGTTGTAATTTTGCACAATTAAAAATACTACATAAGATGACCATTACCATTTTACCATTCTTTCTTTTCTTTTCTTTTTAATTTTTTAATTTTTGTTTATTGATCTATATATCAATTTCGGGACAATTTAGGCCCAAAAAATGAAAGTGCAAATGACGAAACTCAGCACATTGATTAAATAGACCACGCTTAACTCCATGCTCAAAGTCATGCTCAAGCCGAGCTTAATCTGTCATTTTTGGTCCAACTTAGGTGCAAAACGAGAAATTGGTACTATTTTGACGAATTCTACTATTCTAAAATTGTCTAACCAGTTTGATTATCATATCTTTAGAATTGAAAAAATGGTTAAAATTTTAAAATGGTTAACAGACAAAATGTAAACAAAAATATATTTTCAATAAAATTGCCTTGTATGGAAATGAATTGAATTTAAATCTTGGCATAGTGACCAAATAAAGTACAAAAAAACTACAGCTGAAACTACGAAATGCGCATGCGTCACCGTGTTCTTTTATGTTGTTGTTTTTTTAGTCTGACGACCGTCTCCGTCATCGCCTCGCCGAAGCCATTGCTCGATGCTGCACTTGGGGTAACAATCGAGTTTCTTTCGGCAAAGCCAGAGCTGTCGCACCATTGGTGTGCTATCTCAAGTCGAAGAGCCTGGACGTACACAGAGCAACTGCTAAAGCGCTCTACCAACTGTCAAGAGATCCCGACAATTGTATTGCGATGCATGAAAGCGGTGCTGTCGCTGTAAGTTTTAGCGGTGTTTTTTTCCCCTTTAATTTCCGAATTCTCTAAAGGCGTACTTTATTGGCTTTCGTGGACGTTGGAATAATGTTTTAAAAACTATGTTAAAATAACATTCCTCTAGCACCATGTGTCGGATGTTCACAAGCCTTATTTTAATTGTTCCGCTAGCTAAGGACGACTCCATGCTGGCTGTTAGGTTCTATCTTTCTCCAAAATGTTTCGAAATTTCGGCCTAAAATTCTTTTGCCTCTTTCAAAATTTCTCAATGCGGTATAAATAAAATGCATAAATCATAAATCAAATGTACAGGTACAGCAACATGCTTTTTATATAAAATTCACAAATTTGTTCAAAAATTGTTTTCTCAAATTATTTTTTTACTCTATGCTCTATTCGCTCTTACTAATTGATAAAAGAATTCGGGCTAGGCATGTTCTTAAATTTAGAAAAATCCGACCAACCTCAATGTTCTCATAAACTAAGTTCTTATAACAAAAACGTATACCGATAAATGTGTAAAATTTCAAAGATTTTCTCCAAAATCTTATGTAACGTTCCCTTTGCTCTCGTAAATGCAGCTTTAGAAAATTCCTTTTTTTTTTACAGAGTTTGGTTGTGATGGTAGGTGCAACAGATGAAGCCCTACAAGAAGCATCAGCCGGTTGCTTAGCGAACATCCGCAAGTTAGCATTGGCAAACGAAAAAGCCAAATATAATTGATAAAATTGTTGGCTGTTTTTATGATTAAATGGTTACGGTAGTTTTTTGTTGTTTTTTTAAATTAATTTATTGATCATATTGGATTCAATCTGTTTCCTTTTTTAAATGATAACGACTTACTGCGTGGAAAGACCCGAACATTAGTTATTTAGAACCAGATATGTCTGTGAATCTATTGTTGTGCTATATATGTCTCATTATCCCCTTTTATTTTTGTTTTCCTTTTTTCTTGCTAGATAAAATCACTTCAGGCTGGGCTGTTGCTTAGCAATTGCTTCGTTTTTTGACGAATTTGAGCTTGGTGTTGCTTATAAAACGTGAAGTAATAAATGAAAATAACTTCTTTTCTTTTTTTTTTAACTTATTACCCCTTAGGGAATAACAATAGTTTTCTAACTGCGTCATATCAAAGTAGTTTATTCCTCCCAAAACGCTACTCAATAAAAGAGTATAGTGCCACTATAAAAACATAATCGTCTCAATTGACTTTATTCGCGCTAATAACGAAGAATGTATTGTTATTTTATTGAATAATTATCGCACACTTACAAGGTTTTGACCCTCTACGATATTGAAATTGTAAATAATATTATGTATAAAATATGTAGTAAAGTGATTTAAAAATAATTAACGTTTTCGTGATTTTTCATTTATAAAGTTATATTTTTGTTACAATGCTTTGTAAATTTTCTGATCTTCTTACAGTTGTTTAAATCTATTATGGCGAATAAAATAAGATTTTGATGTCGTGATCTTTTGTTAACAACTACAAATGGTGTATATATAAAAACTGAAAATGGAAATTGTTTAAGCAAATCGAGCCTGAGTATTTAGTTACCTTTTTTTTCAAAATTTCTACACTTTTTTTGTCAACAATGCATTCATGTCGAAGAACCAGTTTTCAAAATTCCTGAATTATCTCTGTGTTTTCCTATACAGCCTGTAATATTATCTTGAGCAGCAAATTTACCGACTGACGTAGCAGAGGCGGATCTAGAATGTAGCAAATACATGCGAAGGAGAGTGAAAATAAAATCATCTTGTACTATTTCTCACTGTCATCACTGTATTTTTGCTCTCCTACGCATGTTTTTGCTACATTCTAGATCCGCCTCTGCGTAGTAATTTCAAGTACATTATATGCAACACATAATTAAGCCTGGATTCCATAATGTATTATCCTTTTTGTTGTTCTTCTTCGTGTTCAACAAATGCAGTCTCCACCGTTGTGTCACCTCTCTTTACAGATAGTTATCTGAATCAACAGATAAATGTCTTTTTGCTCTCTTTCACATGTTTGCCGACCCTCTAGGTACGCCTCTGACTTTTACAATAAGAAAAACGTTTAATATAAATAAGAAAATCTAGCTTTTTATAAACAGATTTCCTATAAAAATAAAAGTGTAACTTAAGTCAATATGGAGCGCTTGGCTACAGAGGTACAACGATGATTTTGTGGGGTTTTGCGTAGCCTCGACACTTTTCGCGACGCCCTGCCACAGGGAGCACAGAGTCTATTTTTCGCGGGTTTTTTTCAACTGGCGAAAATTTAAAAAATCGATATGATATGTGAGAGTAGAGGAAAATACCGGCTCAGTTTGTTTTGAGATTGTTTTGTGGTTCTCAAAATATTATTTTTTGTTCTTCATGTCTAAGTTAAAGTAATAAAATCTTTTAAAAAAAAAGGAAAAAAGCTTATAAATTGTAAATATGCTCTTATATTTATGCTATGATCAAAATTCTGAATTCTAAAATGAAAGATAAACTGTCTATTGTAGTATCACTGTGTGGTTCCATTGTCATTACTTGGCAAAAATTGGATTCCTATACAAAACTTGTCATCAGCAAGATAAAGCAATTATGTATATATGCATAAGTATATATATATAATATGTAAGCTTATATATATATATATATATATATATATATATATATATATATAATTATTTTTAACAAAATTACAATATATTTGATTGAAATGTTTTGACATGACCTATGTCTTCATCAGAAGTTTTTTTTGTATAGCAACATTACATGTTGATCAAATATATCGTAATTTTGTTAAAATAATTACAAATCTTGTTCTCACAAGAAGTTTTGAATTTTATATATATGCATATATATGCATATATAATATGAAAAATACCATCCATTTTAAGAGCCTTCATTATATACATACAGTATATATATACTACAAAATTTCGTTCTTCATCAATATAAGAGAATCAGACTTAAGTTTCCATGCTGTATATAAATTGGGAAAACAAAATAATGCTCCACTACTACCACTTAATTGAACATGCATGGTCCAAAACAAAAAGTGATGTTAAATATTAAGTGCATTTGAAAGAGTACAGATTTTTAATGGTAATTCAGGTTGATATTTGGCACTACCTACATAAAAAACCAAGAACCTAAGTTGGTTGGTTGACTTTTCTATCCTGATCTATTTACAGTTGGAAACAATAAGATCCTCCAAATCTTAACATGCTAAACTAAGGATAGAAATATATTCTCTCTTAAAAGAATCCTGACGTAAAGAATGATGAATTCTGAGATGATATATACATAGAGTTCACAGCATAACTACAAACAAAAATCAGAAAACCAAATTAGATTAAACTTACTCTATCAGAAGACATTAAAATAAGACATAGATTTTGCCATCTTTTTAACATTGCATTCAATCAGAAATGAGATTGAAGCCCATATTTAGCCTGTTATCAATTTCTCACAAAAGAATGTTCCTAATGCAAGTATTAAAACAGTTTTTTTCTGAATTGACTGAAGAAGAAAACAAGATAGCGACATGCTATGGAGGCGTATCACTTTCTTTGCCTATTATATATTATATAATTTGGAATTTTTCGGCTATATATATACATTTTTAAAACCTTTTTTTGCAGAATGAACCTTTAGATGTCAGTATTCCTTTAAAAAAATGTAAAATGAGATAAATTGGTTTGAAAATTCAATATTTTGTTTGGAAAAACAACTTTCTTTTTGAATAACAATTTTAAATTGAAAGATATATATATTTACCGAAATATTTTTATACCACAGAGATATGCAGTTTGACACTGATGTGAACCTGCTTTCAGGAATGTATACCTCATATTTCAAGGCACCAGTGTTAACTTGTCTGATATAGGCTGTGAATTCTTCCCCACCAATGGTCCTTCACGACTGCCATTACTCTGGTAATGACAGTTGGAATTGACATTCTCAACGTCGTGAATGATGTTACACACACAGTAACAGCAGCCAGCGAAAGTATGTCACTTGGTGGGGTTCGAACCCACAGCATCTATCATCCATGCATTACTAACCCGCCATCTTGACAATTGAGCTAACCACCCACATATACATATTACATGTTCTTTTGATATATGTATATGCATATAAACATACATATATTGAACTCTCTACCGACTCATTTAACCCGGCTCACCCAGTTCATTGTACTTTGCCTACTTTATAGTGTAATCCTTATAACTCAAATCCCCAATAACTCAAACTTCCAGTAACTAGGACTGTTTTTGAATTCCCCTTAAACCTAACCCTTTCTCATTAATCTTATATATATATAACTCAAACAATTTTCTTTGTCCCTTGAAGATTTGAGTTATTAGAAGTGTACTGTATTTCAAATATATACATACAAATAATATGTAAATTATCTTTTTTATCTATTGTAGAAAATAAAGTAAAAATATAATTAATGTACAATATAATATGTACGTTTTACACTCATTTTGAAGATAATAACTTTTTTACTGCCTTATAATACACTGAAGCAAACTGAAGCAAACTGAAAATGTTCAAATCAAAGCTTGATTTTGTAAGTATATATATATAATGTAAAATAAGTTTGTTTTATATATACAGTATATATACAATTTTATTTTACAGTTTCTCAAGCTCTTAAATAAAAATGTTTTGTTGGTTATTCTAGACATTATTCTTAGTCACTGTGCCAAACAGATTTTTATTTGAGTACCAATGTGTTTAATAAAGGAAATAAAAACTGAAATTGGGAAAGAGTTACAGAAATTTTGCTTATACTACTGTTTTTTTTTTCTAGAGCTTTACAGATAAAGATACAGCAGAAGGAGGTATTCTTAAAAACTGATCTACTATATATATATTATGATACTTTAATATCAAGAAAAATTCCAAAAAATCTCTAATCCAAACATACCGCTGTGTTACAGTTTCACATAATATATAATGCCTTCTTTTTTGAATTTTAGATATTGATTTGTTAACTGATGACGAAGATGACGAAAATCTTGACCCAAGTCAGTACTAAATACAAAATTGTTAACAAAGCTATAAGTAGACTAGTCTAAGGAACGTTTGAATAACTAATGATGCTTCTTTTTTTTTGCCTTGAAATATGTAATATACTGTATATATATATAATTGTTGATTTTGCAATAACTCTTACTATTTTCAGAGATTCCAATCAAAACTTCTAAATTTACAAATTCAATATTTATATAATATTAAATTTTATAGAACTTATCAAAAGGGAGAACGATAGCCTTAAAAAGAAATTGCAAGCTACAAATAATGAAAATATAAACCTGCATGAACAAATTAAGGTATGATTAATTTAGGTAATACATTTTTTTTTACTTTTCAATATTCTTTCTCAACTTGTATTAACAGGAATATTTTATTAAATTACGTAATATATATACTAAAAGGTGCCATGTTGTAGTCTGTGTTAAAGAAACTTGAAATATTTTAGAATGCCAGTTAACACTAATAATTTTGATTGAAGATTGAATTATTTTAGAAAAAAATTAAATGTTTTCTAATAATCGCAACTTGAAGATTTGATCTGGTGATGTAAACTGTATAAAATTCAATGTTAAAATTTAAATTATTTAGAATTTTACCAACCAAGTGAAATTATACAGTGAGAAATTGGTATCTGCGGAAGAAAAACATCGTTGTGAAATGAAAGCGCTGAGGGAGACAACGGAGTTCCAGCTAAATGAGAAACTTGAGTTGTACAATAACCTTAAGATGTACATTGATAAACAAGAGGCCAAGATTCACGAAATTCAGGAAGACCGTGGTGAAGAGATTCTGTTCAATGTCTCAAACTCGGTCAGTATGTTTGTCAACCAAATAAGCCAGCTTCAAGACCGACTGATCGCCATGCAAGAGGAACAAAGTCAACTGCGGGCTAAGCATGATGAGGCTAACAACAAGATTGAAAGCCTTGAAGAATCTATAAAGACTGATTTCATTTCTAAAGTGGATTATGACCTTGTTATGAAGGAGAAGGATATTCTCTCTAGGACTCCTAGATCAGTAGTGAGTGTTGAATTTTCATCTGCTTTATAATCATGTATACAATTGAAATTATATAATTATCGCTATTATATGGTGAACCAAAACCTTTTATTTTAATTTATATACAAAGCGACTCTCTCAAGGGACCGAGAGTTTTGTTTGTGAGAATGAATGTTTGAGATGTAGAGAGTCCATTGTTGTTTTCTTATTGTCAAGAGGTCAGGGTGTCTGTTCGAGATGGAGAGACGACTTTTACTGTCAAAAGAATAATAAAGTTCTTGGTTCCAAGTCTGCATGCATGTTTACCATATTTTTAACGTGGTTGCTTTACGAATTTCTTCTTTCTCTAGGAACCACGATCGAATAACTTGAAAGAGAAACTGTTGAACGAACAGCTATTAGAGGCACGTGATAAGCAACAAGATTTAGACAAAGAGAATCGCGCTCTACGCAGTAAAGTCAGGGAACTGGAATCGAAATGCACAAGTTTGACATACGCACCTCCAAAAGTAATTAATTATATAATTACATAATTAATTATATAATTACATTAAACTATTTTTACTTGTTATTATTTTTGTAAAGAATACTAAGAATAATTATAATAATTGCAATGCAAACTGTATGTTTATAGAGCGGTATAGAAACCCATTTATTTTTAAAAGCACAACATTTTTTAAAAGATATAAAATGTATAAGCGGTCCACTAGACTGGCCAACTCACGTTGTTCGGACTAGGGCTAGAAGGGGAAAATATTTTTTTTATTTTTTTGTACAAAAATATGAGTGGGTGAGAGGCATGAGCAGAGGTGGGTGGGTATTGAAATGTGAGTTTTCATGCAAATATTTCAAGCAACTTAAAACATTGTTTTCTTATTCTTTCTTTGTTTTTTTTTTGTTTTGTTTTTTGTGATTTCCACACTCTTTAGACGGGAACCACAGTTCTAGGCCAGAAACATGAATTCACTTCACTAGCCATCATCAGACTGAGTAGGAGCTTTGTTCGTGACGAGGAGAGGACTCGAACTCAGAATCTCTGGAATCTAATCCCAATACCACTGTGCCATTGCTTTTCAAAAATTGTAGCAAGACAAAGGTTCTTATTAACTGGTATAAAATCCGCTTCCTCACCTTGTGGATTCTTCTTTACAGCATTTTTCTTTGTTTGTTTTTCTCATTCAAGGTTAAAATACGTGAAGTTGTAGACGAAACTACTGAAAGAAGGTTGCGTGAAGCAGAAGACGAGAACTTTGAGTTGAAAATGAAAATGAAAGATTTGACCTTCGCACACCAAACAGAAGTAAGTTCGACTATTACGCTGCAAGATAACCTTTCGAACTGTCATTCTTGTTATCTCATACATTAAAGTAAAGATTTTTAGGGGGAATTTATTTTCCTTTATCTTTGGTTTTTTACCTTTTAATTTGGAAAAAATACAATAAATATTATTGAGTTTTAGCTCAAGAAACTGCGTGAGTTTTAAAATATTTGAAAAGGTTGTCCGTAGTTTTTTCTTCTTTTTTTTCTTCAGCTATTAAAATTAAGTATAAAGGTTGATTCACTATAGTTACTTTTGTCAAAATTGCACGAAAAAAAGCTGTCATTCGAGAAAGTTGCTGCTTCTACCTCCCACTTTCTTTGTTTTGCAGGTTAAAGAATTGATCGAAAAGTGTAACTCTCTTGAAAATAAAGCGAAAGAGCTGCACGAAGAAGAAGAAGCAAAACTTAAAGAGTGCAAAGATATCATGGAAGACATTCAATACACGAGGGACAAGTTGGACAGTGAAAAACGAAAAAACGAACAGCTCATGGTCGAGGTATGCACTGTGAAATGACTGGCCCGTGAATTCACTGAAAGGCGTTTAGTTTTCATAAATAGTTCTCTATCATCTCCAATCCCCCTGGATAATCACAATCTCATGAGATTTTACCCGGGCAAAATAGGATATATATGTGTATAAATGTTTTTGTAGCTTTTTAAGGCACAGAGGTATCATCAATCACTAATCTTCACTACTTTGAATATCACAATCAGAGTGTATCATCTTTATTGATATTATTTTCTCTGGAGGGCTCTGGTTGTTTTATTCTTCGAAGTACCCCTCTTCTCTGAATTACGTTATATTGGTCGTACGGTTTAGATTGCATCGGAGAAGAAATGGCATCAAGTCAGCCTGGACTCACTACGCGATCAAGAAATCCGGATCAAGGCTGAACTCGAACTAAAACACAAGAAACGTACTGAAGCACTGCAATCTAAACTGCACGGAATGTCTCGATTAGTAACCGCGTTTAAAGACGTACCGAAGGTCTTGAATGAGATCCGCCAACACAAGATGGAGATTGATCGAGACCTTCGAGCGTTTAATGGAAATGTTGCTGATTCTTTGGACGGTGTTAAAAGTGAAGTATGTATTTTTTTTTCAATTTGTGTTAACAGAAATAATACAAAGCCAACACGTACACCAATGCTAAGCATCGGTGAAAATTCTGTGTGTAATTCAAACTGAAATCTACGTTCTAATATCAAAATACCGAGACGACATTATACGTGAAAATCTTCATTTCATTCGAAATTACGTAGCATTAGATTGGAATGTCAATGACCTGTCAGTATTAAAATAAAGCGTCTCTTCATCTTAATCGTTTGAGATCATAGCCAATTTTCTGTTGGTGTATCAAGAATATCGCCGACTGTTTAACGTAAAATAGCTTAAATTTTAATTCTCGGTTAAGTCAACAAATTTCATTTTTTTGTGTTTCCCACACTTCACTCAAGTCCGAAGTTATTTATGGAGAGAGGGCTACTCGATCATAACTTTTATTCAATTGTTCTGTCACAGTCCTAGGCCAGAAAGATGAATTCACTTCACTATCACCACATTGAAAAAGAGTTACAAATAGAGGATTCGAACCATCGAAGCCCGGTTCTCTACCACTGCACTACTACCCCTTATAGATCTGCTTTTGAGGTTAAGCTATTTTGAATTTGTTTTAGATACTGAGCGCGGTTAATGAGACTAGCTACCGGGCTAACCTCCTATCAGTGCGTTACAAGAAAGAAATCGAACTGCGTAAGAAACTTCATAACGAACTCGTGGAACTGAAAGGCAATATCAGGGTATTCTGTCGGGTGCGTCCGGTTATAAAAGAGGACGGCACAGAGTGTGATAAGGCGGTAACGTTCGCGGAAGACGAAGATGATAAGCTGTTTGTCAAGAGTAAAGGCTCCAAAAAGACGTTTGAGATGGATAGAGTGTTCACACCGAATGCATCACAGAAACAGGTACCTTTATTCGTCCTAACTTTCAAACTTTTGTCAGATATTTCATATATTTTGAGAAAATAGCTAAGAAATATTGCTATTAAATCTTTATATAATTTTCTTAAGTTGTCCATGAAATAATGCTGACATTTTCTTAACATAACTTTTTAACCTTTACAAGCATACTACCACTTGCTAAAAGGGTTAAAAAGTTACCTGTCTTGCCTCTGATAATCTTTTATAATTGAATTTTAATTTAATAATACCCGAATCTTTAACAAGAATGAGATAATATTGTGTTTTTTTTAGCACACAAAAGAAACTTTTGAACTTGAGCTTATTTTTTTATAACTTTTTCTTACTTTTTCTCATAAAAACAATGTGTATACGTCTTAATATAATATTTTGAAACTTTTCGTGAATTTTTCTCAAAATGTGAAGTTAAATTTACATGGAAGACTTCGTTACGTTGGGGTCAAAGTTTTGTGGTGTTCTTGATAAACTATTTTTATTAAATAGTTTGTCTGCTTTAACATAACAGTTATCGTTATATTGTGCAAAATTTCTCTAGGTCGATAAAACATTGTAACTTTCGGTTCATCTTAATATATGATAAAATATTTGAATATAGAAAAAAATGTGTCTAGTTAGCCTCTATCCTTTAAGTTTGGTGTACATAGTCTGTATAATATTCCTTTCTTCGTAGGTGTTTGAGGATGTCGAGTCGTTGGTTACTTCATGTTTGGATGGTTATAATGTCTGTATTTTCGCTTATGGACAAACAGGCTCCGGTAAAACATTCACGATGGAGGTAATAATGACAATGTAACGAAAATTCGTGTTTATATCCTCGTGCATTTCTCTCATTTAACTTTCGTTTAGTTTAAATAGCCTCAAGTAGGTTTTCTGCTCCAATATTTTAAGAATATCAAAAGTTTTACTTTGGACATTTAAACGGGGCAAATATAATATTCTACCTCCTTAACGTATATGTTTTTTGTTTTTTTAGGGTACAAAAGCCAACCCGGGAATCAACCAGCGCGCTCTGAAACACTTGTTTGAATTATCGAATGAGATGCGTGATTGGAAGTTCAACATCCTGGTGAGTTTTGTGGAGATCTACAACGAAATGCTGCGTGACCTACTCAGTGCAGAACCAACCACCAAGTTGGACATCAAGCAAAACAAAGATGGTAGCCACCACGTACCTGGCCTCACTCATGTAAAGGTTGATAGTGTCGAAGATGTAAACGAGGTTAGTCTGTTGGGGTAATTTGCTTTTACATACGGTATTTGTGGTCGTTAATCCTTTTTTCTTTATGTAATGTTCACTTTTCTTGACATATTGCTTTTTCTATTTTCAAACTTTATACGATTTTGAGGATATCAACCTCAAGTTTTATGTAATTAAAACCATTTGTTTACTTTGGTTAGCAATGGTCTTATTTGTTTTAAAATTTCGGCTTTCAAGTTTTTTTTAGTGGCTTTCTAATTCTCTTAAATTTTGCATATATCTGGGTACAAGGTTTGTTTAGACTGGAGTTCAGACACTTTAGATGGAGTTTCAAAGTTCATTTATTCTCCTTACATTACGTAAAATCTTCCGTGCATGTGACATCGCTTACGTTTTTCTACGTAAGACCTTACGGAGCTTAGTATTAATTACGCAATAGCATTCGATTCGCCGATTTCGAACAAAAAAGGTTCAAAAGCTAATTCGAAATTATTGTTTTGATGTATTCTGTGCGTTTCTACAGAATTTTAATCATTTTAAAGATGGCAGCAGAGCAAGAGATCGCAGTGACTGTTCAAAAATTTAGAGTTTAGTCTGATAAAAGCAGTCCTGAATTCAACTAACACAACAGTCCAAATTTGTTGGTCGTATCAAATATCTCCTTACTTTATTCAGTTCTTTTTTTTCTGTTGACGACGATGACAATCTAAACGCCTTCTCTAAACTAAAATTGCTGCTAAAAGCATGTAGTGTTTGTTCCAGGCCACCATCTTTGTTTGAGAAACATGAATATTTAGCACGTAAGATTTCCGGAGTATACTGTATATGATATTTTTAAAAAGGGTCATTCATTAACCATGAACATTTAACGATACGTGAAATTTTGAAAACGCCTTATGTGAACATTCCGATGATTTTAAATTTTAAAAGGAAATTCTTTAGTTAAAAAATGCGTGCTATACTTGTTTTGATCACCAAATAAACGTCTTGAAGGGTTTATTTTCTCACTGTATTATTTTTAATTTTCTTTGTTTGTGTTTGTTTTTTTAGGTGTTTTCTCTTGGTCGTATGAACCGGATCACCGCTTGTACGGATATGAACGAACGTTCAAGCCGGTCACACTCTGTGCTTACAGTTCAAGTGATCGGAGAAAATATCAACACGAAAACACAAATTAACGGTAAAGTCTCTTACCTCTATGATACTTTCTCGAACCAAACAATTTTTGTCACCTCGAAATATTTCGTCACCTCACCTCAAGACATTAATAGTGAAACTCCGTTTTTTGGCAGTGTAAAGTTTCAGTTCCGCTTCACTTTTCAAAAGACTTTTTATTTGCCGATGTCTTTTATGTAAGTTTTGCGAGGTAGAAGGGTGTGAGAGTAGATGTAGAGTTTACTGCACACGTAAGCCATCAGAAATTAAAAGGTTAAACCCTTGAAGAAATTTAGAAATTTGGTGGAATCTTGTTCCAAGATTTAAAAGTTAAAATTTTTTTTATTTGGATATATATGTTCCTGTGTAAAGTGTTTGTCATTATTTTGTCGGATGAGGTAATTTTATCATAATAATCGTCTCTCAGTCATTTTAAACTCTTATTTTTTTTGCTGGTAATAAAAAACGTTAAATCCTATCCGTCAGTTAAAAATTTCGCGGCTTTTCACCAATAAGGCACTTTTTTTGATGA
>JAUEKX010080008.1:0-12843 GCA_031834005.1 Dendronotus venustus
AGTCTTTTCTTGCCAGTTTCAATTTTTCGGAAGTGGAACGAAGGGGTCGTCTCAAATTTTTGGACATCGCAGTGTTTCTTTTCTCAATTAAAAGGTAACAGCTTATCATCAACATTACTGAACCACCCTTGTGAAGCCTTTTTCTTTCGAGATAAAGTATTATGAGTACTGATTAGTCCAGACAAATATGAAATATTATATCCGGCAATCATAACTTTGAAAAAGAAGTAGAGAAAAAGATTTTCTGCCTTTCACGATTTATTTTTGAAATTATTTATTAAAAACTGTTGATTTTAACAATTTAAACAAGTTTAGTATATGGTCTTTGTACTCTATTAAATCACAAATTAAAATTTCTTACTATTAATTTTTTATAGAGATTTATCGAAATTTATCTCTTTTGTCAAAATTTAATTTTTTACGGCTTTTAATCAATTAACCAAATTCTGTTACGGAAGAGATATCATGGGAAGGAATTTACATTTTTAAAATTCACGACTGACTGTGAACGGCTGCAAATCTCTTTTCACTTATTACCAATTTATCGTTTATCGTTACAGAAAGAGAGACATAAGAGCGAGGTTGTAAACTATTATAAAGAAAGTAAAGAGCTTTTAATGCATGGGAAACGCAGAATAATTTGCCCAAAATACTTAGTGATTGAAGACTAACCTTCCTTTCTACAGTAATTGTTGAGGAACTTTTTGAAGCTTATAGTAACCTAAGCAACCAACCTCAGGCACAAGCATTTTATCACGACTGATTAAAAATATATTATAAAAGTTCTTTTATTTCAGTTTGTATGTTTGTATTTTGCATATAAATTTCCAAAAGAACGTTACAAATATTATATCAGTGGTGGGCTACACTGTTATTTAAACGAATGTAAGGCTCAAAATCGTCAAAAAATGTACAAGTAGTACTTAGAGTTAGCTTCCGAAACACTCACAATGAAGGTAAAAATATTGGGGGTAGGGCTAAGCCCCCCATTGCCCCTCCAGTTCCTACGGCACTGCATATAAAGTACATATCAACAAGAAACAGTAACATGAATTTATCTTCCTTTATTTTCGAAAGCGAATTTATTGCAAACACATCCATGTGGGTAACTGCAATATCCTTTGGTTCGGAGACGGCACCAATTGTATTTGGTACATTTCCAGGTACATTTTAAGTCGATTTTCCCCAACCATCGGCGTCTTCTTCGTCTGCGTCTTCTTCGTCTTAACAATGCTTTAGCATCCTTTTCTAAATAATTACATGCATATTAATTGAGATGATCTTAGTTTAAAAATTCAAAGTTATGTGATTTCATTGGCTATAAATTTTCATTTATCAGTGTTTTTTTCAAACTGGTTTTTAGCCTGCTCTATGCACTAATGATTAGTGAAAATATTCTTATTTACCTTCAAGATTTTCAAGTTCTTCAGCTTCATCTTCATTTAATTCAGATTCCATTTCATTGGCAGCCATTTCCGAATGATTTTCATCTTCATCTTCGATTTCGTAACTTTCCGAACAAACGGCAATGCCTATTCAACAATAATTTAAAATTCATATACAATTCATTTATTAAGATCGGATATTTCGATTCTGAGGAAAATTTAAAATTGTTTCAAAATCGTAAAAAAATCATAAAATTATCATTGGCAAATAAATCGTTTTTCCAAAGGTTATAAGATATACCACTTACCTATAAAGGCAACAAAGAAGAGTAAAGCAAGAAACTTTAGTCGCATTTTCGTCCTTCTTTCCAAGTCAAATGATGAACTTGATTTTCATACAAGAAACATTTTCCCTATTTATATACTTTCTGTGAATCGAAACACAATAGTTTTTTAATTTGTTATAGGCCATTAAAATATTTTAGTAGTACGAGATCGTTTATTTTTAACGACACATTATTAGCCAAACCACTTGTTTTTGTCATTTGATGTGATTGTTGGTGATTCATTTATAAAAGATATTGCATCTTTTGATCGCATTTGCATCAATCACATAATACAAATGCGATTAAAATTCCTTTAAGAAAACTTTGCCTGATATTTTTGAAGTTTCAGAAGTTATAGAAAAACTGTAAATTGTTTTGAAAGTTGAACAAAAAATTTTAATTTTACAGATTAGGTTACTTAGGTTTAATTGGTTTTTTAAAGCGAAAGAGAAACTTTTAAATTTGTTAAACATAAATATTCATAGCTTTAATAGTATTCTTTATCTTCATGAGAAGTATTGTAGTTGAGTGATGTTTCCGAAAGTTAGACATTGTATAGTTGTGAAGTATGCTTTTGTTTCTATACAAATTAAGAATAGATTTTATTAATTTTCGAGAAACGTAGAAATTTCATGTTTTTGGGATGTACTCCTAATTGCTTGGAAAGTCACATATAACTTACAGAATAAAGCAATAACCCTCAAACAACGCTCAAACTAGGAAGATTTACCAAAACTGTTTGTGAATGAGTCTGAACAAAAATAATAGTTTAATTTGTTTTTAGATGCGTAAAAAAACTATTAAATTTGTTATTAGCAATTAGGAGCCATTCTAATTCCGTGGTAAATTCCCGATAAATGTTTTATAAATTGATAGTAAACATGACCATGTAATACTTAAAATTCCAAAGTTCTAAAATTGGATTTCAGACTTGAAATTTGATACTCAGCCTAATTTTAAGTCTGAAATCCAATTTTATAATCTTGAGTGTAACCTATTATCTCAGTCAATTGATTATTTTGTCAAATTATTCCATTTAATGACTTAATCAAAACCCATTGGTTTTATTTTACATAATAAAATTATTATTAAAAATCTGTCTGCTATATTAAAATTGACATTCGTTTATAATGTGTTTTGCAAAATGATAAGAAAGGTTGTCGGCAATTAGATGCGTAGTGTGGAGATATGTCTTGCAGGCACGTCTCCAATAATATACAATAATATAAAAGACAATATAATAGTTTGCAATAATAAAATAATATACTCAAAAACACCTGAAAGAAGTACAATGAGTGAACGGCTTGACTCGCTACATCAGGAGTGTGGTAACTGAGACTAGTAAAATTATTCTTATGCTGATTTTTTGTAAATCACACATCTCCCTCAAAAACTCTTTTATGAACTTTCTTATAAAATGTCAAAAAAAGTTGCAAAAGTATATAAAATTAATCATCAGCAAAATTAAAATTAAATCTAAAGCCAACCACCTTCCACTTTATCAAAGGTCTTAATTTATGATTAAAAATATTAATGAAGTTTTCTGATCTTCTGATCCCTTCTTTTACACTTTTATGGGCTAGCTATATATCTCATCTTTTATGCAATCATCCAATGTAAGTTATAATCTAGGTACACGGAACCTGAGCCTAAACATCACTCAAATTTGGAAAATATTTAAATAAAAACTTTATGAGTACATCTAAAGATTCTTTGTTATTTTTATATTTTGTTTTGTTTGAACAGATCTAGCCAATTGTAATCTAATGTTACGTAACTGATTTATTTTTATTGTGTTCGAATTACAGTTTATCGAATGTTTTACATTTTATGGATCTGTTTAGATTTAATTTTTCCGCTGTTTAGCGTTTGTTTAAGTTTCTCATTATTGTACAGCTTCTAGATTGCAGTAATTTTGCACAGCTATAATGATTAACTAGTAATGTCTTGTCCTAATGGACTCCTAAATTTCTCATTTTCTTAATGATAACTCGTGCAATTTATCATGTAATGTGATTGCTAGTTGAAACAAAACTCCCTGAAATAAGTAGATTTGTTGTTGCACTTAATCATAATTATTATAGACTCGTGCATTGAAACATAGTCCATCTTGAAATGTGTGCAGGACGATGGTTATTATGTGGTAATTGATTGGACAAACTCATAATTATGTATCTGATTAAAAAAGTTGCACTACTTATAATGAAAATTTGTTCCGCTAAAAACGAGAGACGTTTATCTTGTGAATAGATAAAATTATAACATCTTGTTTTTGACCTACCAAAACTGACTTGATTTGTTAAAAGGTATATCTGAACGGCTGAAAGGAAATCCTGCATATTTTTTAAGTTACAAAAAAAAAACTACTTTGGCGTGTAGCACTTAAAGTGGTAGCGTTTGTTTTAAATAAAACTTCTTCTTATTGGCAAGCGTGTCATGCATACACAACATTATATGATTTTCTATAAAACGAATTAGTAATATTGAAAAAGCTTTTTCATAACTTTGGAAGAATATAAGCAAGGAGGCTTTTTTTTTTTTTAGCGTCTAAAAACTCATTACTATTTATTGGAGAATACCAATCTAAATATATATGGGCATAACTTACTTACTTCTATTGTAAACTTTCGGATCAATAGATATCATGATCTGAATATGCAAGGTATTTTGTCCTTGTAGCAACACATTTTTGTGTTCCTTTTTTCTGTGTGTTATTCCGTCTGTATTTTGTTCACTATAGTCATTTTCAAATTTAGAGATATTTTGTGCGGAGAAATTCAACATTAAAAATAGAAAAACGAAGGGAGGAAGAAAGAAAAGGTACGAGCTTAGGCGTAATGAGGTTAAACACATCAAAAACTGGACATCCCTTTTAAATAGATTTTTTTGAGTAACCCTCAAACAACGCTTAAACCAGGAAAGTTTTCCAAAACTGTTTATAAATGAGTTTGAAAAAATTAGCTGTAGTTTCGTTATTTCGAAAAGCAAAAGCTTAATTGGGTTTTAAATGTGTAAGAAAACTGTTAAATTTGTTAACTGCAATTAATAGAGGGAATTATAGGAGACATTCTAATTCGGTCGTAATAACATCATTCTAACAACATCGAACTGGTTCTATTTTTCCTCAATAAAACCCAAACACATCAAATATAGCTACGTGCAATTATGTCTTCTATTTGTTTAGTAATTTGTTTTAGATTTCATTTCATTTTTGATAGTATTGGATTCAAAATTTTAAACTAGGAAATATAAAAGGAAAATCAAATTTTTCTTGAGGAATCATTCAACATTCCAAGCATCGATTGTTTTTGTTTTTATCCAATATATTGGGCCGAGAAATATGTTTGAATACTTTCTACAACTTTTTTCGTAATTTGAAGAAGGGACGTTGACGTTGGTAATAAAACAATAAATTGGTTGTGTAAACCAACAATACTAATAATAAAAGTACCCATGCATGTTGAAAACATTGCACTGCAAAACGCCAATCGACAATCAACATTGGGATATTGACAAATCATATATTTTGGGTTACAATCTTTTTCAATATATAAGAGACACTTTAGAAATTTGATAAATTTGACAGTTTCCTCTCCCCTAATATCATGTTAGATAATTTGAGGTTAAAATTGATTCTTAACGTTAAATTGTGGGGAAGGGGAAAAATTTACGTAGGCGATTAAATTTGAATCTGTCTCGATAACTTATGCAAAAGATTGTGGAAGAGATAAAAAGCGCAAACAGTTTGACAAATGCTCAAGTTGAACGGTCGCTTATGAATTATCAATAAATGTTCGAGAGACCGAGGGAAAAAAATTGATAGTTATCTGGTGTTGGAGATACCCGAGAAGTCAGTGTACATGGATTTCAGTTTTTCTTAACAGATTAAATAATAAATAATCATTAAAGGGATGTCTGCATGTGTTTTTAAACATATCAAATGTCTTATCATTTTAGTATATAGAGATGAAATAAATGTAATCATGTTTTACTAAACTCCAAATACAAAGTCTTGAAACTTTCAAGATCATGCCATTTCCATTTCCCTCACTCGCCATTTTCCACTTCTTCTCGACCCTTTGTTGACGTCGGTCAAAATAACAAAAGATTCTCTAGACTGATTTCTTCACTTAGTTCGGAATACAGCTGCAGAGGGAAATAAACACGTTTCAAAACCTGTTGACAGGTTTTTTATGTTGCATACATTTTTTGTACAAATAAAGTTCAAAGTATCAAAATCGGAGAAGGTATGTCATGATGGATGCTAAAAATGTGAACTTTTGTTGCAAGTAACTCAAGAAATAGAAAAGATTCTGGAAAACAGTAAAAAGATTCATGAAATAACTTTTTGAAATTTAAAACATGTAAAAAAACAATTTTTATGCAGGACTCCCTCCCTTTAAGTCATCAACAAAGACTAAAAGGAAAACATCACATAAACATTTACAAACTGTAATATCTGGTTAACTTCAAAACTTCAAAACTTTAGCTCTTTAAAGGAATTCCTGTATACTTTTTAACATGTCAAATGTCAAATTATTATAGTATCTAGCGATTAAATAAAAGTAATTATGCATGAAATAACCATAAATATCAAAATCGAACTCCAAAATTAAAGTCTTGAAACTTCCAAACACGTTGAAATTTCGACTTGTAACTTGCAAGTATTTAATGTTTAGATTTCAATGATATTAAAGGAGATAATTACGTGTTTTTTTGTTTGCTTTATGATTACAAAAGTTTCAAAATATATCTGTGGTTTAAAAGTCAAATGAGTCTACGAAAAAATATATTTTAAAAATCTCACGAAAAACGAGTTTATACAAGGTACTTTTTAATTTGACTATTTTAATACAAGATTTCATCTATTTATTGAACACGAGGTAATTTGTATTACTAGTCAATAGATGGAAAAAACTCTCACAGAAAGTTGTAAAGATAAGAATGCGATACATTAGCTTTTTAATTGAAAACTTAAGTTAATTTGTGGATTCGGAGAAAAGCAAGCACCGTTTAGCTCCAAACCTGACAAACCATTCTCTAATCTTTTATCTCGTCCAATTAGATAGGGTCAAATACAATAACAAATTAAAACAACTTCATCTTTCGGCTCATATTCAACACAATGGTTACTATAAATGACAGACATACAGTCAAAAAATTGAAAATATTTCCGGCTAGCTGCGTTCGCTCTGTGCGTAATATACGCAATTATATCATTGGAAAGATCAAAGATATCTTGATTATAAAATTAGAAAAAATCTTCATGTAACGATAATGCATATCTATAAAATTATAATATCTTTTTAGACCGAAAAAATATCTAATATATCAGATAAACACCATTAGGAATTAGTCTTTACCTTGCTATTACTAATACTGTAGAAACGTGATTAAATATTTTATTATTATTGTACAGCTTCTATATTGCAGTAATTTTGCACAGCTAATGATTAACCAGTATGCACTATGTCTTGTCCTGATGGACTCCTAAATTTCTCATTTTCTTAATGATAACTCGTGCAATTTATCATGTAATGTGATTGCTAGTTGAAACAAAACTTTCTGAAATAAGTAGATTCGTTGTTGCACTTAATCATAATTATTATAGACTCGTGCATTGAAACATAGTTCATCTTGAAATATGTGCAGGATGATGCTCATTATGTGGTAATTGATTGGACAAATTTATAATTATGTATCTGATTAAAAAGGTTTTTTAAAAATAAAACTCCTTTTTATTGGCAAGCAATAAAAAAAAACGCTACCACTTAAAGTACTACATGCTAAAGTAGTTTTTCTTTGTAACTTGAAAAATATGCAGGATTCCCTTTCAGCCGTTCAGATATACCTTTTAACAAACCAAGTCAGTTTTGGTAGGTCAAAAACAAGATGTTATAATTTTATCTATTTGCAAGATAAACGTCTCTCGTTTTTAGCGGAACAAATTTTCATTATGAGTAGTGTAACTTTTTTAATCAGATACATAAATATGAGTTTGTCCAATCAATTTCCACATAATGACCATCATCCTGCACACATTTCAAGATGGACTATGTTTCAATGCACGAGTCTATAATAATTATGATTAAGTGCAACAACGAATCTACTTATTTCAGGGAGTTTTGTTTCAACTAGCAATCGCATTACATGATAAATTACACGAGTTATCATTAAGAAAATGAGAAATTTAGAAGTCCATCAGGAAGAGACATTTACTGGTTAATCATTAGCTGTGCAAAATTACTGCAATCTAGAAGCTGTACAATAATAAGAAACTTCAACAAACGCTAAACTGCGTAAAAATGAAATCTAACCAGATCCATAAAATGTAAAACATTCGAATAACTGTAATTCTAACATAATAAAGATAAACCAGTTACGTAACACTAGATTATAATTGGCTAGATCTGTTCAAAGGGGTTCATATCAAAGCTATGAATATTTATAGTTAACAAATTTAAAAGTTTCTCTACAGCTGGCTAGATCTGTTCAAACAAAACAAAGTATAAAAAAACAAAGAATCTTTATATATACTCATAAAGTTTTTTATTAATTATTTTCCAAATTTGAGTGATGTTTAGGCTCAGGTTCTGTGTACCTAGATTATAACTTAATTAAGGCACATTTGCCAGAATCTGCGACTGCTTTGACCTTCCAATATGCTCCCACTAGAGCAAAGGGAGTAAAATTATTTATTTAACTTACATTGGATAATTGCATAAAAGATTAGATATATAGCTAGTCGATAAAGTGTAAAAGAAGAGATCAGAAAATCAGAAAATATCATCAATATTTTTAATTATAAACTAAGATCTTTGATGAAGTTGAAGCTGGTTGGCTTTCGATTTAATTTTGCACTGCTGATGATTAATTTTATATACTTTTGCAATTTTTTTGGCATTTTATAAGAAAGTTCTTTCTATCAGGTGTTTTTGAGTATATTATTTTATTATTGCAAATTATTATATTTTCTTGTATATTATTCTATATTATTGGAGACGTGCCTGCAGAACACATCTCCACACTACGCATCTAATTGCCGAAAATCTTCTTTATCATTTTGCAAAACACATTATAAACGAATGTCATTTTTAATACAGCAGACAGATTTTTAATAATAATTTTATTATGTAAAATAAAACCAATGGGTTTTGATCAAGTCATTAAATGGAATAAGTTTACCAAATAATCAATTGACTGAGATAATAGGTTACACTCAAGATTATAATATTGGATTTCAGACTTGAAATTAGGCTGAGTATCAAATTTCAAGTCTGAAATCTAATTTTAGAATTTTGAATTTTAAGAATTACATGGTCATTTTTACTATCAATTTATGAAGCATTAATCGGGAATTTACCACGGAATTAGAATGACTCCTAACTGCTATTAAAAAATTTAATAGTTTTTTTACGTATCTAAAAACAATTTAAACTATTGTTTCTGTTGTTGTTGTTGTATTTTGTCATAACGAAACTTAAACTAATTTTCTCAGACTCATTCACAAACAGTTTTGGTAAATCTTTCTAGTTTGAGCATTGTTTAAGGGTTATTGCTTTATTCCGTAAGTTATATGTGACTTTCCAAGCAATTAGGAGTATATCCCAAAAACATGAAATTTCTACGTTTCTCGAAAAATAATAAAATCTATTCTTAATTTGTATAGAAACAAAAGCATACTTCACAACTATACAATGTCTAACTTTCGAAAACATCACTCATGAACAACAACACTTCTCATGAAGATAAAGAATATTATCAAAGCTATGAATATTTATGTTTAACAAATTTAAAAGTTGCTCTTTAGCTTTTAAAAACCAATTAAACCTAAGTAACCTAATCTGTAAAATAAAACTTTTTTTGTTCAACTTTCAAAACAGTTTTTCTATAACTTCTGAAACTTCAAAAAAATCAGGCAAAGTTTTCTTAAAGGAATTTTAATCGCATTTGTATTATGTGATTGATGCAAATGCAAACAAAATTGTGTCTTTTATAAATGAATCACCAGCAATCACCAGCAATTACCTCAAATGACGAAAACAAGTGGTTTGGCTAATAATGTGTCGTTAAAAATAAACGATCTCGTACTACTAAAATATTTTAATGGCCTTTAACAAATTAAAAAACTATTGTACTTCGATTCACAGAAAGTATATAAATAGGGAAAATGTTTCAAGCATGAAAATCAAGTTCATCACTTGACTTGGAAAGAAGGACGAAAATGCGACTAAAGTTTCTTGCTTTACTTTTCTTTGTTGCCTATATAGGTAAGTGGTATGTCTTATAACCTTTGGAAAAACGATTTATTTGCCAATGATAATTTTATGATTATTTTACGATTTTGAAACAATTTTAAATTTTCCTCAGAATCGAAATATCCGATCTTAGTATATGAATTTTTTGTTTATTTTTGAATAGGCATTGCAGTTTGTTCGGAAAGTTACAAAATCGAAGATGAAGATGAAAATCATTCGGAAATGGCTGCCAATGAAATGGAATCTGAATTAAATGAAGATGAAGCTGAAGAACTTGAAAATCTTGAAGGTAAATAAGAATATTTTCACTAATCATTAGTGCATAGAGCAGGCTAAAAACCAGTTTGAAAAAAACACTGATAAATGAAAATTTATAGCCAATGAAATCACATAACTTTGAATTTTTAAACTAAGATCATCTCAATTAATATGCATGTAATTATTTAGAAAAGGATGCTAAAGCATTGTTAAGACGAAGAAGACGCAGACGAAGAAGACGATGGTTGGGGAAAATCGACTTAAAATGTACCTGGAAATGTACCAAATACAATTGGTGTCGTGTCCGAACCAAAGGACATTGCAGTTACCCACATGGATGTGTTTGCAATAAATTCGCTTTCGAAAATAAAAGAAAATAAATTCATGTTACTGTTTTTTGTTGATATGTACATTATATGCAGTGCCGTAGGAACTGGAGGGGCAATGGGGGGGGGGGGGGGGGGGGTTGGCCCCCCTCCCCAAAATTGTTTATCAAAAAGCTATTTTTTTGAAAGTTTTTCCAAAATCAATTATCTTCATTGTGAGTGTTTCGGAAGCTAACTCTAAGTGTACTACTTGTATAGTTTTTTGACAATTTTGAGTCTTGCATTCGTTTATAACAGTGTAGCCCACCTCCCCCCCCCCTAAAAAAAAGAAGATTTTTTGCTTCCTACGGCAATGATATATTCTTTGTAACGTTCTTTTGGAAATTTTTATGGAAAATACAAACATACAAACTGAAATTTAAGATCTTTTATTTATAATATATTTTTAATCAGTCGTGACAGAATGCTTATGCCTGAAGTTGGTTGCTTAGGTTACTTTAAGCTTCAAAAAGTTGTTCAACAGTTACTGTAGAAAGGAAGGTTAGTCTTCAATCACTAAGTATTTTGGGCAAATTATTCTGCGTTTCCTATGCTTTAAAAGCTCTTTACTTTCTTTATAATAGTTTACAACTCCGCTCAATGTCTCTCTTTCTGTAACGATAAACGATAAATCGGTAATAAGTGAAAAGAGATTTGCAACCGTCCACAGTCAGTCGTGAATTTTAAAAATGTAAATCCCTTCCCATGATATGTCTCCTGTAACAGAATTTGGTTATTTGATTACAAAGCCGTAAAAACTAAATTTTAACACAGGAGATAAATTTCGATAAAATTAATAGTAAGAAAATTTCATTTTTGATTTATTAGAGTACAAAGACCATTTACCATATTTGTTTTAAAATGTTATAATCAACAGTTTTTAATGAATAATTTCAAAAATAAATTGTGAAAGGCAGAAAATCTTTTTCTCTACTTCTTTTTCAAAGTTATGATTGCCGGACATAATATTTCATATTTCTCTGGGCTAACCAATAACTAGTTAACATGTGGTTTAATCAGATCTGTGGCTTTACTGTCGTCTGTCCTGTAAGGAAAAATTCTTTTAATATCTTGATACAAGGGTGCGACCCTTGATATCCTTCAAGTTTTCCATACATTAGTATCTTGAAGTAATGCTGGCTATCTGGAAAAGTGCCATTTTCTATGTAAAAATTTAATTAATATTACAGAAATTTACTGGTGGTTTACCAGTAATATCGATAGCTGCGCCAGAGCTTCCGTTAGTCACTATTTCACAATTACTAGGAATGTGAAATAGCGTTCAGTGGGTACCACGAGGAGGTGGAAGTTGACGACTGAAAGGTTGATGTGCTGCACAACTTTTGCATGGAGACACATCAACCCGACTTACCCACCACCTAAAAAATAAAAAAATTGTTAAATAAAGGGGAGGGATGGAGAAGGATATGGAGAGATGAAGAATGAAGTCTGAAGAATGAAGCAAGGATGTCCTTGAATGAGAAAGAGGAAGAGGAGGAAAACATGAAAATAATTTGATTAAACTCGCGAACCTTCACAATTGCTTCGGTGGTTGAATGAATGAATGAATGAATTTCTTTTTTTAGACTAAATTTTCAAACCTTCTATGTGGTTTCCGAAAGGGTCATAGTACTCAGCACGCTCTCTTGAGACTCCTTTATCACTTGCAGAAAAACCTTGATCAAAACAATATTGTGGGTGCTGTCTTAATGGACTTGTCTAAGGCTTATGACTGTCTACCTCACGATCTTTTAATTTCAAAATTAGCAGCTTATGGGATTGACTACCATAGTCTATCTTTTCTTTATGATTATTTGAAGGATCATACACATAGAGTCAAGATATATGATACCTTTAGTGATTATTTAGAAATTTTGTTATTGTATACCTATATTAGGTCCTTTCTTATTTAATATATTTATTAATGATCTCCTCTTCTGTAAACTGGAATCTAGTTTGTGTAACTATGCTGATGATAACATCTTATACACCAATGGTAAAACTATTGAAGGAGTGAAAAGTCTCCTTGAATTAGACATTTTGAATGTATTAAAATGATTCGAAATTAATTCTATGGCGGCAAATCCAGCAAAGTTCAAAATTAATTTTCTAGGTACAAAGGAACCAGTTTCTGATTTTTTAATTAATAATATTTCAATACCTGTGACAAACTTAGTGAAACTCCTTGGTATAACTATTGATCACAAACTCAATTTCAAGAGTCATACCGAAAATCTGTGCAGAAAAGCTT
>JAUEKX010080119.1:0-12840 GCA_031834005.1 Dendronotus venustus
TGATATAGTATGTGTGTGTGTGTGTGTGTGTGTGTGTGTGTGTGTGTGTGTGTGTGTGTGCATCCAGAAAAAAAGGTTCCCCATTATTAAAGCTTAGAATGCAATAACTTGCAATTCATATTGGTTCCCTAATGATATGTGTTACCATTGAAAGGTAATTTTGCCAAGCCAACATTGTTGTATATTGATTACAACTGATTCATTGCAGTCATCATGATCATAAACGTTGACTAGGTATTTGTGAATGTTATGCTATTGGTACATGGAGGTGATGCATTACAGATACTAAAAGACTTTTAATGATACTTATCTATCAATGCACCTTTTTTATTTTTGTTGTTAATCTTAACATAGCCTTCTTAATTATATATTCTAGTTTGAATCTAACTCTAACTCGTTTTCTTGTTTTTATCTTTATAATTTCCAGGACACAATGGCTTTACTTCTGAGTCATTTACGACGAGTAGCCTCTCATCGTGAGAAGAACAAGATGCCCATCGACAATCTCGCCATCTGTTTTGGTCCAGTGTTGTTATGTCCAGCACCCAGCGCTGCTCCCGATCCGTCTCTGGACTTCAAGAAACATATTGAGGTTTTACGATACCTCCTGGAGATTTGGGACTACGAAGGCAGTAATGGAGGGAGTAGGTTGATTTTCTTTAACCATAGTATACAGTATTGATACATTGAATAAGAGTGGTTGTAAATTTCTAGGATTTCACAAGTTTAATAATAATAATGATAATGATAGTAATGTTAAATATTTGTATTGGGCAGCAACGCCCCTCCTAAGTTTGAAGAACCATGATATACAATGTAACTGAAATTAGATGTAGGTTTTTCGACATGATGAAATGAAACAATAAAATGATATGATGAGACAAGCTCTTATCTAATAATAATAATAATGATAATGATAATGGATAGCATTTATAGAGCGCGTCTCCACGTTAGTTCTCTCTACACACAAGTTTATCTTTGACCTTTCACATATTATTTAGATGTTGTAAAATAACAGTTATCACACTCAAATCTGGCAGCAGGTATAATCATAATATGCTCAATAAAAATGTTGCCAGCAGTAATCTAACAACACAATATCACATCAAAACTCTTTGAGGTCCGTTTGAGGGGGAGTGAAGTTGAAGTTGAAGGGCCATACGGGGGTTTGCTGACTTTTGCGATTTTATCAACTTATGATAGACAAAGGCATTTTTATTCTTCTGAAATGAACAAACAATTGAACAGCAAGAGACACCAATTCCATTCATGATTATTTCAGCATTTTTGCTATGAAATCATTTATTTTTTGTTGATACTAGGACAAATGCTGTTATATTGGAACATTATCAACCAAAATTGGATGGCAGCCAAGATATAAAGTGAAATGTTATATAGCCTACACATAATATAGTATGCATTACTTGTTTTATAGATTAAGCTGTTAATGTGAATATAAATCACTAGAGCGGAACAGAAGGCAATTGAATTGTTGCCAGCTGTTGCATATATATTATAGAAAACAAATAGGCTTGATCATATTTTTTTGTTTTGTATGATGAGTGTACCCATTTTTCGTTACTTATGAAAACTTCCTCTAAATTGTTTTTCTCTCAAGTCAAAATGTTGAAGTTATGCAGATGCTGGGAAACAATGCATTGATTAATAATCTACAAACAAGAAAAAAATCCGGCTCAACTTTTATAGAAAAAAACCTAATGATTTCACAAAAATTCATTCTTAAAAGGGCATTTTTCTAAGTCGTGCTTGCCTTAGCTGATTTAAGTAAATATCTGAAAAAGATGGTCTTTCAAAATAGAAACAAAATACGTAGGTCTGATTTTGAATGGAAAAGATTGAAATGCTGAAAAATACAACATCATGCATCCTCCAAGTATCTGTAATAATATTAAGATAACACCAAATTGATTTTCTATTCTTTTAAAACATTGTTAAAACCTTTATTATTCCAATTGTATTTCCTCCTCCCAGGTTCAGGGACTTCTAAGTCTCCCACCGCTGACACAGTCGTCTCATTGGAAACAGGAGATCCATCCCAGCAGCCAGCACAACGGGTTGAACCATCAGGAATCGTGACAGAGGAAAGCTCGCCGTCTTTAGACATTGACTCCCCAAAGACGTCAGGCCAATGACAACGGCTCTCATTTAGAATCTAGGTTTTTAATAAATTCTTTTTAAATAGTAATTATTACTGTTATAGTTATAATATTTCAATTTTCAAATTCTTTTTTTTCATGTGTACATGATTGTAAAGAAAATATTATGTGAGTTCATTTATAATAATACTTTGAAAGGTTGTTTTTAATGACTATTATTCATTGTGAAATGTCCCCATCTCAACACTTTCCATCTAATATGTGCTCGGAGTCGAAGTTGAATTTCCAAAGGTGCAAGATATTACACTTGTAGGAATGTCTTTTCCACTGTATGTAGTCTTTAGTAAGATTTCCTATTGTATAAAAAGAATGAACAAAGAAAGAATGTAGATTTTTCAGTATTTGTGTTGTACATTAGTTTCCAGTGCGTATTTTCCATGGATATTGATATTGGTAAGAGTTTCTTTTTATTGTGTATAAGTGTACAAATGGTCACCTTTGTCAAACCTTTACCTTGATCTGTGTTTTGTATCTTGAAATGATTTCCAGATAGAATGATTTGAAATATATCTGTTGCGAAGAACAAATTTTGTTTTTTATTTTTGCTATTTATTGTGACTTGTGAAATTTTGTTAATTTCAATGTATCTTTGAATTCATTCTTTGTGAGAGGAGCTGCATGATAGCCTTGCATTATCAATAATTATATAGGCCCTACTGGTAACAAGTCTTGTGTTTCCCTCATAATATATAGAATAGACAGAGGTTTGAGATCTTAGAGTTACGAGTGTGATTATTTCATACGATAAATCCAACATGGGTTGAACTTTTGTTGAATCAAATTTCTTTCATTCATTCAAATTTGGGCTAAGTGTCGCTGTAGGATTTATACCACATAGCAGTGTAGTGATCAGATTTCATGTTGGAATTTCATGGATCAAAGAATGTTAACAAATTATTTGATACATAATGATGACACTATAACTATGGTATGTAAATGTAATACATTTTCTCAGGATAAAAGAAGACCTAGACTGTACTGTAAGACAATTTCCTGATGAAATCAAAAAAGTATTTCCTTTTTGAAATGTGGGATAGTTCAGAGTCTATAATATATAGAATAACCATACTGTTATATATGTAATCTTTACGTCATCTAGAAGGACATAATGTATCCATATCCATATTTCCCACACTTATTTCTTTGCATGCCAATAATTGACAATTATTGTTCACACTATCTATGGAAGCAGCAAATTCTCAAAGTGTTTGTTTAATCTATAGAATGAAAGAATCTCTGTTGACACCAGTAGGCTATAGAATGTTTTGAAAGCTTATTTGTTAGTCCCTCATTTCTGATCACGATTACTTTGAGTGGCAAAACGTCCAGCCTGCTTACTTTGATTTCTTTTATACAAAGTTCTCTGGTAAATTCAAAGATAGTACTTTATACTTATCTGATACATGTTATAGTTCGTCTTTGAAGGATTCAACATGTTAGATCTCATTGCCGTTTCCACCATTTTCAGATATTGATACCACCGTGTTTTCTTGCTTCTAAGATTTGTTTCTGTGTTGGTCTCTAAGTCTATATGGTAAGGAAATCATTCAAATTTCGTGAACAAAATTCCTTTTCCATTTGTAGCTGAACTATTTTGTCTTTGACTTGAACTTTCAGTTTCAGATTTAAGTTTTAACTTGCTCGCTTGTTTGCTTTGGGGGAATCTGCTAAAGCTCTGTGTGGGGTACAGATATTTTTGTTTGCCCATGAAAATAATCTACCGTGATTAGTAAATGATTATCTAAAGGAAACAAATCATTGGCTGTGAAGCAATTGTTTTAAAATTCTCAATATATTCTCAATGTACCTACCTTAATCGTTTTTTGTTTGCTTTCATCCAGAATGTCGACGTTTTAGTTATATTATTTTGACAATGTTGAAAAATATTTAACTGTGCTTTTGATTTTTGTAAATATATATATATATTTATACTCAAATGATATAAATGTGGTGATTTGATCAGCGATCACTGGTATTTGTGAGAGCAGTCATTGGTAATTGAAGACTTTTATATGAATGCTCTTCTTCTATGAGTTTTGTGGCAATATCAAAAAGTTATCCTTTCAATATTCAATCTGTTGCGTCTTCTGTCCCTGCTCAGCTCTGTGATTCTATAAAAGGTTGTGAAAATGTTCCCTTTTGAGCTTTTCTAATTGCTATTTATTTTTTTAGATACCTCTCTAGTCTCTCCCTATCAGTCTCCGTTATTATTTATTCATTGCATTTGCTTCTGAACTCCTACCTATTATCTGTATAATGTAGCTATCTTTAAAATATTGAAGCAAACTACAAACAGAAGAAGCTTTTCTAGTGGGATATTTGTGCTTGTCTTGTTCTTATTCTTATTCTTCTCTCGTTCACAGTGCTTGTTCTATGAACTAAACAAATTGTGAAAGAGAACAGAAAGGCATGATCTCAAATGTTTTAGTTTTATTTTAATGCTTTGAGATTTTACTTTTTCAAAAGACTTCAGGCCAAAAGATAAATATCAAACCAGAAAAGAGAAGTAAACAGGTGCTGACTTCAAAAATTATATCTAATCAGAAATTCTCTCTCCCGAATTCTTGATTCTATGGATTGATCAATGTAAAGTCTCAGTTTAAAACAGTCTGTGTTGTTGGATATCAGTACGCCTTCTCAAGTTATTTTAGTTTCTGCTTCTTATTTTCTGACCTTCCTTAAATGCTTTGGCTTGATGAATCCCTGTGATTGAAGGCAATCAATGATTAATCAGAAAGGATTGAAGGCAATTAGTTGGAAAGGAATAGTGATACTAAACTCCTCAGATACAATAAGATGTCCCGTCGTTTTATCTTGATATATCTTGACGGTCTCATTGAATCTGAGGTGTTTTTTGTATCGTTTTAGAGAAAAACTTTAACTCTGGAGATTTTGGAATTCCTCATTGTATTCAAGGGGTGCTGTAGTCTATTTTGATCGGCATTGATAATTTAAAACAAATCCAGCTGTCCCAGACATTTCCATTTAGCTGTTTTATGTTGTGGACTTAAAACAATTTTCATATAAAGTAATCTATATAATTTGTCAAATCAACTTGTCAAAGGAGCACATTCATACGACCTCTGATCATAACACGATAGGCATGGAATAACAAAATTTGTCTTCTCTTTTTCATAGCTGCTGTGGGGTTTTTTGTTATTTATTTTTGTTTTTCAACTTTTGTTGGTTTTTTCCCCTTTGTTTTTTAATGTTTCTTGCCCTTGCCCCTTTTAATGACCCATTGGTTTCTTGTAAGTCATGAATATTGATTTTTGTAAGCTCAGTTTTGTGAATATTACTTCAAAGTTCATACAACGTGTTTGAAAATGTTGGAGATAAACTTTAATTTATGTAATGTATTAAGAAATATGCCTCCATTGGGTGCGAACAAAACATTGTCCTGTGATTGTTTTTCTTATATTTTGGGGGCATTCTATTTGAAATTTTGTTTCTTTCACATTATTTGTAAAGGAACTATACATACAGTTTCACATTTTTACATAGATGATAATATAGCTAACCCCAATATACAGATGCATTTTCCATGCACGTTGAATAATGAAAATTGAAAATATATAAGTATAATTGATAATCTAAAGCTTTTCTAAGCCCATAAGACATATTTTTATATAAATACAATTCAATATACACTAGAATTATAATCATGATTCATGACATTGACATTTCTGACGTCAGATTTTGCAACTAAACAAATGTAACAAATCCCATCATTATGAATAGAACACGAATAGCCGCAGATACCTGACAGTCACTGACATAATATGCTATAAATAGAACACAAGTTGATTCATTCAACGTTGTCTCCTTTGGTATGTAAACCTCAATTCATGTGATCTTGCATTGTAATATTATGTAGACTGTTCATCAGTTCATTTTTTTTAGATCGTGTAAAGCACCCTCTATGATTTCATTTGAATGTCTTTAGATTTGTCTAGTTGTTTTTCTTTTATGAGTAGGTTTTGCTTTGGCGGAAATTTAAAAAGCATATTTGGGGAGGCAAGGCGGATGAAGTAATAATGACATATTTTCTAAATATGTAGATATTGCTGTATTATGGTTACTGAAAGAATTGCATGATGTTAAAGTCAACGTTTGGATACTCTAAGCTCTAAGTTTGTTTTCACTCATTTTCTCCCAAACTCCCTGAAACTTTGATGAAAAAGAAATAAAAGGTACTAGTACTAGGTGCAAGCAAAATCTGATGCGATTGGTTGCACTTTCATACCTAGTATAATATTTGCTCATAACCAAACGATCAAAACATTTCAAAGTGGCATCGAAATTGCAGGGCATAAACAAGGGACCAGACAATTCTGTAAAACCATACCTGGTCAAACAACATTCATTCCAAGTGTTCAATCAATTCATAATATACAAACGCACAAGTTCAGTTCAGGAATTGTTTTAATGGCCCTCGAACAAATTGGATTCAAGGTTAAGACTCCCAACTCTTTACATATATATATATACAACCAGTAGTCACGGTTGAAATGACATTTTGTATTTTTTTTTATGTTACTACGTATTATGATATTATTATCTACCATTTTGTCATTGCTTGTTTTCTTGATTATTTTGTCTTTCGTTACTTGGCATTTTTGTAACCGTTTTTAACTGAATGAGGGCTCGTAATATTTATCCAAGTACGTATCAGTATGATTTTACACATTTTCATTTCAGCCTTCTATCTGTGTTGCGGTTGATCATTGGAATTGCTTTTTTTCTTACCTCTAATTACTGTAACAAAGTGTGACGTGAACATTGTTGAGAATAAGGAGCCAGATTGACTACGACTACAACTACATAATATAACTTATATATAACCAATCACATTAGTGCACTTCTAAAGACACATTTTAGGGCATTGAAAATCCTGTGATGGATTATATTATGTTTCTTTGATAATATTTGTATTACCTTCTACCCATAATGGCATACACTTTCTACATTATCATGTTTGGGATAATATAATAATGCAACAGCTATATTATCATAGGGCCTACAATTCGCGTAGCTGTTGTACTTATTCTTCCTAACTCATGCAATTAAATGAAACTTATCTCTAGATCTTGCTGAACATTCCAAGAGCAGTCAGCACATTAGCAAAATATCATCTATCATAATGCTCTATCAAAATCACTGAATACCCACCCACCTATCACTATCCATATCAGAAACAGTAGATTGCTGAATAAATAAAGGGCACGTAATGAGAACTAATTCTGCAATTTTTACATTTGTTTTTTTGGTCTATTTTCTTCTTTCACTTTAAACCTTATAATAAAGCATGCATGTTTTCAAGATTGTTTCAACAGTACAGTGATCGACATAAATGATATAGTACATACTTTTTACTCTGACACAGCTAGCTTGTTATCTGAACATATTTGATGAACACTAGATTACGGAACGCGAGAAATCAATAATTGTATTGAATAATGTGTATATTATTATGAATATGATGTATATTGCCTGTCATTATTTCATTCCTTTTTGAATATAATATACTAGGGTTTGTATTAATTGAATATCAGCATCTCATCAATTTGACATTATTCTAGTCCTGATTGTAACTGTACCCCATCATTATCTATATTTTTTAATATTTACTTATAGTGTACAAAATTTAGTCAAGACTAACACTATTAGGTTATTTTTATAGAGTTGATGGCTACAAAGCCTCGTCCTACTGTAATATGAACATGAGTATTAAATGCCATACATAGACCCCCTCAAGAGCTTTGCTCTAAAAAAATAAATGTTTTCAACAAACTCTTGTTGTTTTTGCTTTTTCATGCAACATTGTTTTATCATTAATTGCTACTACTAGTAGTAGTAGTCTAGTACTAGGAAGACCTACAGTGGGCGCCGGATTCAACGAAAAGTCGGGTACAACGAGGCCAGTTGAAATCCCTGTATGCGACTTTTCGTTATAACCAATGTCACGTGTATAACGAGAGGTCTCATACAACGAGATTATGTCGTCAGTCCCGACGACCTCGTTGAATCCAACTTCCACTGTATTGAGTTTTCAAGGTATCAAATTAAGTTTGAGAGTTCTTCAAGGCTAACAAAATTCAGAGGTACTTACATAATGTGTATAAGGATAACAAATTTTCGACAGATTTTTAGTTTTGCCTTTTGATGATACTAATACAAGAACAGTCATCTCTAGTGGTTATAGTCCATCTTTGATGAGACTTAGCAGTCAAGCAATAAAAGCTTGCCACTGCTATTACAGCTAAGATTCGAACCATGGACATCCGGGTGGCCTGCAAGTTTTTTCGACTACTGTATGTAACTCAAACACCATAATAATATGTAGGATTAAATAATAAACTATTTTCTGCTGGTTGTTAATAGAAGGAATAATTTATGATGAGTAAGTAGAAAGACAAAAGAAACTGGCAAATCAAATGGTTGACCAATGTGGGAGATCATGTACTGGGGAAAATCTATTCACCAGCATTGAGTTGTAAAGAAGTCCCAAGACTGCAGTACTGTAAGAAAATGAAATAAAGGACCAGAACAGAGACCTTTTCTATATGCGGTGGCAAAGGTCAAAGCATTTGACTAGAGATCAAGAGGTCTTGGGTTCAAATCCTTCACGCCTGTAGTATCAGTATTAGTATGAGCCCTTGGCATGCACGCTTTACTAGACAGAGAAAGCCTCCAATTAGTTTGGACCTACTGGGGTATAAATGATGTTTAGTGTATGAATATACCATACCTATCTCTATCAGTTCTTTTGTCCGAGCATCAGCAGCAACATAAATATCCATGTTCAACCACAACATCAGGTGGGTAGTACCGGTATTGTCTCAACCATGTTACTCTCCCCAGACTAACTACCACTAACATTTTTCACTACTCTGTAACTGTAAGAACTAGAATTGCAGGTGGCGCCCCAATTCCATTCATTTTAGAAAGAGAAAGGGCTGCAGAACTGTTTCAAGTGCATACAAGACCCTGACACATTTAGTGTATAATAATAATATACACTTCGAAGGCACCAGCCAGGAGGAATTGTCAAACCAGTAGTTTTTTCTACTGTTGTATCATCAACACCGTAGTTTTTTTAATTGCTTCAAACAATTTGGAACTTGTCGTGAAAAATTCTACAATCACTCAGGGTCAATATTTTCAACAGAGAATGGTAAGATGGTAAAAAAAATGAAAAATACACATACAGCCAGAATATCCATGTTTATTGTTCATCATAGTAACCAGAAATACAAGAACCTGTAGATGAACATCATCTTAAAAAAAATCATAGGAGAAAAAAAAATCAATAAATGTTTAAAGCAAAAGCACTTGACATGCGGATTTACGGTAAATAGAAGTTAGAATCACATGTACAATTACTTGACTTTCATTAATGTCATTTTAAATACTTGGATGTTATACAATTGAAGATAGTGCTGTACCGTTATGATATCTTTAAAGTGAGAAATGGTACATGTAGTAATGGGGACAAAATGACCATGATGTAAGAGATTATTAGGTTTACTAATCATAGAACTCTTAGTAGTAGGGAAGATAAATAGGGAAAAATTACAACGGACAATGTATAGGAAAACTATATAAAAAGTCCAGCACCAAAGAGGATTTGATTTCTCTCTACTTCTTGTAACTTTAACATATTCCATAATAGTTGATGCCGATATAATGTTCCAATAGAAAAGAAAAAACAATTGGCAGATTTCTTTTCCTAGTTGATGACGATTCAATTCATTTCAGGTTTGAAAAAGATGTATAATATAAATATATCAATCAAAATTGTTCAATAATAATAGTGAATGACTGTATCAGACATCAGACTGGTGCAGATAATATGAAGAGGATTTTATTGTTGAACTTTTTGCTCTTCTAAAAAACCCGAAAAGATTTCCACAGTCAAAGGAGACAAATACTAGAACAATTACATACATTCACTGTACTTCATTTTCTTTGAGGTCAAAAAGAAGTAATGAAAGAGTCATAGAAACCAAATTTCTGAATGTAAATCTTAAAAGTTCAAGACTATGACATACTTTGATTAAGTTCCTCTCTATGAATAGCTCTGACTACTTTTAATGTACTTCAAGCCAAGCCACAAACCACTCAAATATATCTACATCAGTGCATCTATAACTTAACACTTATTACGAAGAAGCAAAATCATGACTTATAGTTACAGGCACAACATACAAAACGCAAATACTCTGACGAAATGCTCAATCTTTTTCCCCTTCAAATTTCATCCTCACATCACCAGGACATTCATCATTCAAGCTTATTAAAAGGGTAGAAGCACTAGAAATTCAAAGGTTATTCACATGATCCAAAAAAGGTTAATGAAATCGAATTATGGCATCCAAATCTAACTCATCTGACTTTCAACCACTAATGTGAAAGGTATACAATTAAGGTCCACCTATATCATATAAATAAACTTTCTTTTAATTTTCTACGCAGTAGAAAGGGTTTAAACAGGAGTCAAACATCTGTCTGGTAAGATAAAAACAAAAACAACACATCTTGTTACTGCAAGAAACAGCAGATACCAGGTAATTAAAGTGAGAAACAATATAGAACCACGTCAGCACTACCATTCAATGCGTTTGAAATGAGATATTGATATTTCTTTCACTACCTTCAGTTTCAAAAGCAGTTGGATACAAGTCTTTTGAATAGAAAAGTCCATTAAATTAGAGATAAGCCTAACATCATCTCTATATAATATAGTTGTAAAGATTCCTTTTAAAAAAATTTCAAGGCTTGAAACAGAATCACTATTAAAACAAAACAAATATAACAAGGATATGGACGTGGATATAACAAAGGAAGGAAAACTCAAACCAAAAGAGGCTAAATAAGGCATAGATCTTAATGAATGTAATTTCCGTTATAGAAGTTGTGATGGAAAAGTGAAAGGTTCCTTTCAGATGATAAAAAAAAAAAAGAACCCCAATAAAATTATAATCTGTTTGACTCTATTAACTGTAACTGCAAAGCTTATCTTATTCATTGTATCTTGCAAATAACTGATTATAAATAAAAAGCTTGCAATAAAATGAATCATTAAGTCATCAATAACATCACTGAAAAATAAATGAGGGTTATTCCTAGCAATCATTCTTTCTTTATAAACATACATTAGTCTAGAAAGAGCGGTGATAAAATGACAGCAATACTATTCAAAAATGAACTTGCAGATATCTAAACTTCAAACTCTACTCTAAATGGTGTCCAAAGTATAGCTGGCATATATTTCAACAAAACAAAGAATGATCAGAATAGAAAAAGAATGGGGGGAACTTTTCCAAATTACTCCAAGGATTAGAAAGCACAAACATATCAACAAAACTAAACTTTCACAGACAAAAGTCAACTTGGCAAATTGTCATCCTCCAAATTCTGTTGCAACAAAAAGTTGGCAGCCAATTCCTCATTCTTATCACAGGCAAAGTAGGCTTGGATGCACAAAACTTCTGGGAAACCAAGAGCTTTTAACTGTGAAGGTAAGAGAAAAGATTGGATTAGATATACAGTGGAAACTCCACATAACAGAACCGGTTATAACAGGGATCCGGTAATAACTAGAGGTTTTTTTAATCCCCCTCTGTTCTGCTTATTCTGGTTGCATTCTGATGATAGAACAGGGATTTTGCTTTGGTCCCATCATCCCTGTTGTATCAGGTTTCTACTGTATTCTAATGTTGGCCAGTTAGATTGAAAACAGATTTTTATTATACAAAAATAAATTCTATTGATCAGACAAGCATTAGCGCTTGTGATAGTGACTAAGACTAATACTAACCCCTCCTGTGCTCTCCCCCGATATAATTTCATGCTCTCAGCAAGTCCAATAGAGATTATAGAGATTTTATTCTCAATTACAAATAGAAACCACGCAAAAAGAAGTAAAGACTTTTTGTGTGATAAACAAATAGTAAAGCAAAAACCGTTTAACTATGATCAATCATCTTCAAACAACGTATGTAAATTAGATAGAACGTATAAAAACAGAAGAGTAGTTTGAGTAAAGTCATCTTATCCTCCTGTATATATATAGTAAAGTGAACTCCCTTACCCTGTCAATGGCCAATTTTTCAGAGGGTGTGACCTGGATGTAACCAGAACCAGAACCACCACCACTCCCAGCAGGCCCACCGGCGACTTGTTGTTCTTCTCCACCATTATCTTCCTCGGGTTCATTCAGCATGGCGACAAACCGTTCTTGGTGATTACTGATCAGCTGTGGAAGGCAGACAAATGGGTCATCATCCACTGTTTGTTTGGTTGTTTGTTTTAGAGTTTACCCCGTAAGAAGCTTGTTCCACTGCGCCGAAACTCAGATAATTGCTCATAGTATTACAAACGTTCCTCTCTAAGTGCGCGTTTACGTTTCTACAGAGGATTTTGAGATATTTTGGACCTATCATGGTATTTCTACCAATCAAGGCCACAATTGAGACAATAAACAGCTTTAAGTCACCTAAATCTACGCAAACATGAGTGTAAGATGGCCAATGAGTGAAGGAAAACACGGGAGAAATCAGGAACCTAGAAATTCATAAATGGCTGCCTTGACCGAGTTTTGCACACATGCCAAGTTTGAGACAATATAGCCGACTCTCACGTGACTGGCAACCAAATT
>JAUEKX010080230.1:0-12837 GCA_031834005.1 Dendronotus venustus
ATATAAAAAAATAAATTAAAAATTAAAAAACATAATGTCATATTATTTCTTTTTGTATTTATCTATCTAGGGGATCCGCGCGTCGTATAACAACGGTCAACAAGACTTTTATTATTTGGACAGGTTCTTTCGTAAAGTAAATGAGTTGCGTTGAGTATGGATCGAATCGGGTTAGATTAAGTAGCATGCACACACTTACCATATTTTGCGACTTTTCTTTCAGGCTTTTCTCATTGGCTACCAGTGAAACCCACGATGTAAATGATATAAATATTGGAGGCAAATAAAACTCATTACAGAAAGGAAATCTCGAGAGAGAAAACTGAATGACCCTTTTGCAATGACCCCTATTGTTATCAACCGAGAAAAGCTGTTAAAACAATTATTTCGACTAAAATTTGTTCTAATCATCTCCGAATATTGGGGAAGAATGTAAACATCACCATCACTCTAAGGGTCGTTTTCCATTCGCAGAAAATTATAGGGGTGCAGGATTTCCCGCATATCATCTGTAATCTGATTGGCTAGCGATTTGAGCGGACAAAATTGAACGAAGTAAAAATTGAGGAATGTTCAACTTTCAGCCTGAAAAATCTCGCCCGCATTAAATCGTCTGCGAATGGAAAACGGCCTAAAAGGCCCATTTGTTTTCTCGCATCACATAAATAAAAAATGTAGACTAGTAGATAGATAGATAGACTAGTAGATAAATATTAAACAACGTTTAACTCTTGTACATGTTTGATTATTTGGATGAGTTTAACAAGTTTCCATGTTCTTTATATATGAAGTCAAAGTCTGTCTACCTTTCAAGTCACTTTCACAAGTGGTAATGGCAATTTTCTTAACCATTTCTTAATCATCTCACATATGGAAGTCGTGAAAATAAATCGGATTTCCTCTACAACACATTACGAAGCAGCAGATGTTATTTTTCCGTTAGTGTTAGCGTTGTTTTTAAGAATATCGGTTGTGTTCTGTTTTGTTTTATTGATCTTTATATTCTTTTGTTTCTTCTCATTGTTTATACTAGCTTTCTCGCCACTTGGATCCCATTCCATGGTGTTGGATTTGTTATCGGGATTATTTCGGGAAACTCCATTATTTTGTTTATGATTTGTCACTGGCGAAATTTTTTTGTCGACAACTGCAACCTCTGGAATCGCCAGATCATCCGGAAAAGATTCAGAACCACGAGATACTGAGCTAGACGAGTCGGAGTAGTGGTCCCACTCAAGGCTGAGTGTCGATTCTCGATTCTTCACTGGTTTCTCGCCATTATTCTTCTCTTCTTTCTCCTTCTTGTTCTTTTTCCTGCGTTTTTTCGGTTCCGTGTTCTTTTTCTCCTCTTCGCCCGCCTCGCTTATCTTCTTTTTTGATTTCTTTTTAGGCTTTTCGTCTGGCGTGCTGGTCTTTTCTGCTAACGGAAAGAATGTCGGGCCCCTAGACTTACGCTCTTCTGATTCCTCATTCTGATCGTTAGTTAAGTGTAATTGTGATACCTTTGTTGGTTTCTCCTTAGGAAGTGTGTCCACGTCTACTGCGGAATCCATATTTATAAAAGACGGGTATTCTGCTACTGACGGACTGTTTACATTTTGTGTACCATGTTTGCGGGTTACTTTTACGGGTGTGCTGTCTGGAATGGCTTTGGGTGGTCGATTTAAGGCACCATCAGTGTCATCAAGCAGAGGCGTACTATCTAGAGTAAGTCCTAAGTATTTCGGAGGGGGTTTCTCGACTTCACTTTTGGCACTCTCTTGTGTTTCGAGCAATGGTGTTTCAGCACTAGCCTCTTCTTCGTCTTCCAAGGACAAATCTTTCTGTTTCGTTACTGGAGAGCGCTCGATTGCTTTCGGTTCTTCAACGTTGTTCTTACGCTTTTTCTCTTTCTTCTTCTTTTTCTTCTTCGGATTTTCGTTGTCTTTGATTCCACCGTTTACCTCCTTCTCGTAGAATTCAGTATTACCGTATTTCATACCGTATTCGGATTCACAAGCCGGACAGGTTTCGTTTCCGGTGCACTCGCACATTAGTAAGACACTGTGATCAGACGACAGGTCCCCTTTCTCATCCTTCTTTCTCGAACAAGGTGGATCGTGACACAAGCAGCAGAAAGTGTTACGGAGCGCAAAGATAACCGGCTGTATAGATAAAGGAATAATGACTGAAATTACCCGGATCACTCTTGTCAATTTATCTGCGAACAAATTGTATCTCCGCAGCGTTATAACGTAACCGACCAACCAGAACGATAAACAGATAAACACCATCAAGAAGATTGGCGTGCTCGTGTTGAGCTTCTTGCCTTCTGTTTTCCTCTTCTTTCTGATCTGATGGTACGGGTAACGTAACACCAAGCAAATTGCCATGAAATAATAGAGCAACTCAATCCCGGTAAGCAGCCAATCGACCGTTGTCTTGGGTTCCGTAATGATACATAGATACTCCCAATTACCTAATTTTATCCATGACATTACTGCCAAAACGCCTGATAACATCAGTCCTTCTAAAATGTACACAATACCTTTGAATAGAGCTTCTCGCTCGTTATTAATACCATTCTTCACACTGCGATGAAAAGTAAGCATTATTAGTGTCCATGCTGATGCTCCCATGCCGAATAATTTTAGGGAAGTAAACCCTTGACAGAAACGTTCTTCCCAAACTGTGTGGTTGTGCGACAAGTAAACGCAGAGTGCGACCCCGTACAGTGCCAAGAAGATGTTGAACACCATTAGAGCCAGTCCAAATAATTCAGGTAACTTAACTTTAACTGCCTTGCAAACACCAAAGATCAGCAGTAAATTGACCAGTAAAGCGAACAAGCTGACGCCTCCGATGATCACAAGAAAATGAAAGTGGTATTTGTTATCGTCCACTTCATCCTTGGTCATGTTGCCGACACAAACGCATACTGAAGAAGAATTCTGATTCAAAGGCTCCAGCGAACCACATACTTGTTGGCAAGTTTCATTGTCAGTTCTATTGGCTCCAATATAAACAACATTGTCTCTTATATTTTCTATTTGTACCAAGTATGGCTGCCATTCCTGAAATAACGCCACGTGGTTGCTACCGATTGTGCTGCAGTTAATTTGTAGCTTCTTGATGTTTAGATTCGACTGAATGGATTTATTTGGTTGTTGATCTTCACAATCTTCGAGAATTCTGTTAAAATGAAAATAATTCGTTTTGGTTATTGAAGAAGTGTAGATCAAAGAAATATTGACCCAAACAATTATTTTTCTACAGTAGTATTACACTATAAATTTTAAGATCATATTATAAACTATCTCAATGTTGGAAAGGTTGATTAGCAATGATATTGTGGAAGTTTTGTTTAGAAAAAAAAGTGTTACTTACAATTTATTGATTGGCCAGAATGTTGACCCAAACCCCAGACTATTTGTGATATTGTTTAACGTATTGGAGAATGTGCAAACCACACTGTTTAGTTCACATGGTTCACAATGCTTTGGTGACGGACAGACGCCACCCACACTCGCGCCTGCACCCGTGAGGGCGGTGCTATGTACCAGGTTGAATATTAGGATGACTTTTAGGAGACATTTCATTATGTCTAAAAAAGAAATTTAACGGTCGTCACTACAATTTTTGTTTTGTTTTTTTGTAAGCTATTCTACTACATTTTTAATTATTTATACATCTGGAATAACTGTTTTAAGATTCCAGCAATATTAGACGAAAATGTTTAGGCTTTCCACGCTGATAAACTGTTATAAAGTATACACCAGTAACCGCTTGCATAGCCATTTTAACTGTGAAATTTAAAGAGTGTATGCTTATTTAAGAAGAATTCTTCTATTACTCTTCTAGTTATTAAGTAGGTCAAACTCTTTGCACTAATTTAAACAAGATATTAAAGATTTCTTAGTTGTGTACCAAACTTACCAAAACAATTCTCCGCAACAACAATTTCAACAGATAGCAGAACTCAGGAAGATATTGTGGTACTAACTACTTTATTCTAAAGCTTGTTTAAGACCCCCATTAAGTCCATTTGTGTTTATTATTTATAAAAGCAGACAACAACTGTCAATAAATAAATACAATGTCTCTGAAACGTGTTTAATTTGTTTGACGTCTCTAAAGAGCTCCTATAGAGGAATGTGTGGATTCAATCCTTTTTTGGTGAATAAATCAACTTATAAACACTCCATCGCTGGGAGCTGTTGCTTTTTCGCCCCCTGTTAGAAACAGTGTTAAAGCTTGACAAGGATTATAATTCTATATACTAGCAAAATAAAGCAAAATAAAGCAAAAAAAGGGTTTGTGAGGTCATTTATTTGTAACTTTCTAAATCCACATAAACCAAATGTTTATTTTTCAATCCTCTCCTTTACTAACGTAGTAAACAGAGACAATCGCCATCTTAAGTTGAATGAGTAAGTGTTAATCAAACAACAATGCACTGTGTTAATTACTCAAGATTGTTTTCCATTTTCTACTTACACACCTAACACAAGTTTTCGATTTTCATGATTAACGCAACATATAAAGGTTTGGTTTGATTCAGATTTAATGTCACCAACAAGAACTATTAATAGCTGAACAGTTTATTATCTTCACTCTAAAAGGATGGATGGACTAAAAACATGGTCACATAGAATATATTATAAATAGCAAAAATAATAGATGGAAATGAAAAATCAAATCAAAAAGGAAAACAGGAAAAAAGGTCTCTTAATAAGAAATACGGAAAAAAGAGAAGTAATTATGAATAAGAAAATTTTTTCAGATTAGATTAATAATTTATAAAGTACCCCAATTTATTGTTGTTGATGTGTGTTTGTCTTAATTGTTTCACAAAGCACAAACAGTAGAAAATGCCATATTGAAAGTATGACGTCATTTTAAGACGAAGTGAAGAGAGATTGTGTGCATACAACATTTCACGATTTTGGTAATTTGTTGATATAAAAACAATTTTTATATTTGTTTACACTTTTATTTTAGAACTTGTTAAGTAAGGATGTGGGAAAATAACAACTTTTTACAACAAGTCAATAAAACTAAGAAAAGAAAACCTCTAACAAGCAAACTGTTTAAAATGATGTTTAGTTATTATTTCTTTAACAATGGAAAAGGGGCTACCTCTAAGCGATTGACAGCAGAAGTAACACTATAAATAAAATATCCAAGAGTTTCTCAATTTAAGGACTAACCTTTTCTATGGAACAGAATTAAAAATAGAATTTTTTCTAAATCTTCTAAATGTACATATGTACATTATACTAAAAAAAGCCTTAATTGAGAATATCCTTGAAAAAAAAACAAAAAAACAAATTGAAAATAGAAAATAGAAGAAGAATAATGAAATCTGTTGAAGACAGGTGGAAAAACAATTTGTTGTATTTCTTGTTTGAAAAGGATAAAATAGCTGATTTATTTGTTTTGTTTTTACATCTTCAAATACGTAATAAAATCAAAAAACTCTTTCTCAATAAAGATGATCTGAGATTAACACAAATAAACCTCTAGAATTATAACTAAGAAAAAATTATTTAATAAATTCTTGTAAATGATGAAAATCCTTTTTTAGTTGTTGTTTTTTTTGTTCAATTTATGTCTTTGTGTTCTCTCTTGTCTTTTAATTGTCCATGGTCAGAATATGTTTTGTTTTGTATGTTTTTTGTTTCCCAGTACTTTTTATAAGGGACTTCCGGTTGGAAAATTAATAAAATAAGGTATTGCTAAGTAATTAACTGAAATAGCCAGCTGAAATTCAAGAAAATGTTAAATAAATATATATACCGTATTCGAACTTGAAAAACCAACGGTAAACATATGTGACATTCCAAGGGATTTGGAGCACAATCGTTAAAAAAAAATCATTAAGTATAGGTGTGAAGTATACTTTTGTTTCTATACAAATTAAAAATGGATTTTATTGATTCTTTGAGAAACGCAGACATTTCATGTTTTGGGATCTACTCCAAATCGCTTGGAACGTCACAAATAATGAAATTTTGTAAGGCACTTTAACGTTGAAACAGAATCTTACGGAAAAATAAGAATTGCAGAGCAAGCTCAGAGCAATGTAAGGTTTCTTATAAAAGAAACATGTATGCCTATATATAGTCCTGCTCTTGAAAGACGCAAAAGTTTACCACACGAATATCCATGAATGCATACTGCTATGCTTTTTTTTATAATTTCATAATTACCATATATTCTAATGCATATGGGAATGGCATAAACAACGGAATGTGTAAAATAACGAGCTAGAAATTAGTTAAATGATAAAATTTCAGCTTCACTATTCTTATGAGGTTACTAAATGAATAAATGTTTGTTGCCTATTTGCTTGCAAAATAAAAAAATTGAACAGTTTTTCAAGCTCTTTTCACAGAAACCTTTCCCCTTTTCTCTATTCTATAGCCGTTAAACTTTTCCATCCAAAAAGGCAAAATAATAATAATAATAATAACTCTCTCCCTAAGATTTACAAAACACGAACAACCAACTGCAATAACCATGAATAGAATTTTTGACTTTTTCGTACTAATTATAAATATATATTTATATAAAATGTTTTACATCAACTTCACATAATTTGGAGACGTCTTTGCGTACTTCATCCGCTATTCATTTCCATGGCTACTGTTCCGCTGATCCTGAATTAGCATTTTTTTTGTTATATGGTGAATAGTATATAGAATACACTACAGATGTAAACATATGTGATTGTTCATTTTACGTTGTTTTTAATTCAATTCATACAACTTATCATTGTAGCATATTACATGTAGATAAGCATAGCTGGAATAGAACCACCAAGTGTCTAGGGTTTTTAACAAAGTCGAATGACTCTGCTTACATCTTTTCTATGAGGAAGCTTTCTATTACAGGTCAGCATCAAATTTCCTTGTAAGTTCACATTATATGACTGCTAACATTCTGTCCATACGCCGGTTTAGAGGGTCGGCAACATCTGAGAAGGAGAGTTATTTTGTAGTGTTTCTCAAGACACAATTTCCTGTTTGCTCTCCTACGCATGTATTTACCGACCCTCTATACTCGCCTCTGTTGTCTCTCTCTCTTTGTAAGACTATTTTTCTTTATTTTCTATAACATTTCCTGATAATTTTCCCGATAACAGTTACTTCTTTTTCTTTTTTTTCTTTTACCGAGAGTTTTCAGCCTCAAGTTTCTCAAAAAATTTAACGAATAAACTTTCACCGACGAAATTTTGTTTAAATACGATATCAAAAAAAAAAAAAATTAAAAGATGAAATACGATATAAGAAAAAATTATATAAGTAGTTAAAAGCTTCCTCTCTTTATAGAATACGAAAAATAAAGACCAAGATGAAATTGAAGACAGTTTTGTAAGAAAATTATCAAAAAGTAAATAACATTGTATTACCTAGTTCGTTTGAACGTTTAAAACTAAGGGAACATTCAATCAATATTATTACAGTAATTATTGAATGTTCCCTAAGGAGTGGTGATAACCACGCTCTAATTATATTAAATCGTTCTGACCCCAAAAAAACAGTGCATATGTTAGTACTTAATTTCTTTCTGTAGATAGAAATATGTTTGAAAAATAAGAACTTACTATAACTAAATATAAGCCCTTTATCCCGTAAAGGATAGATTACACGTTTTAGGTTACTGCTCTTCCATATTTCCATAAAGTTTACAGCCTTAGTTAGATGAGGCTACAAGAGGAAGTAGTCAAGCATGAGTAATCTTCCCACCTTTCTCTCAGTACTGAAATAATACCCTTTTCTCAAAAGCCCACGTTGTCACGTCACACATTCTTGCTGATAAGCTTGCCGATACAGACTATAAAGTGGTCTATATGATGGTACAGAATATAATAATTTGCTTTACTCGAATGTTTATCTAAATTCAGAAAATAAACTTGATCCTAACCTAAAAGTACTGTATTGATATATCGACGCTTACAGAATCTTCGTCATCTAGAGGTTAAGGTTTATTTGCTTACTTTCAGCGTAATTAAAATAGTGTATCAAACATTTAATATATTAGTCATTAATGAAGAAAACAATTTAAATTCTTTAAATGAAGCTAAAATTTCAAACGCAAAAATTGCACGATATGGAAGTTCTACTGAAGTCAGTTCGATGTTTCCAAATATTCAATCTATTTTGTGTTCTTTATGTTCAGACAAGAATGTCACATTTGTTTGATTAGAGAAATGATATATATGACAAGAATTGCAAATCTTCCCAGAAAACTCTCCGAACTTCCCAATTTTTTAAAACCTCTAAACTTATATTAGACACGACGAAGGAATTAGCAAAAATGATCAGATCAAATGATTAGCAAAAATGAAATCTTTAACTTTAGTCTTTGTTTCTATATAAAACAGCATATATGCCTACACATCTAAAATTTATTGTATATTAAAACTGTAACCCCTCCTTTATCTTTCGTTTGTTTGTAACTAGACAACCTGTCATGTATGGAAAAATAAAATGTAGCACGAACAAACTATTTGTCGAAAATGTATTTGATCAAAAGATAAGAAACTTACGTCAATTCATGTTAATTTTTATAATAAATTTATTTATTCTTAGTAATCGAACCCACATTCGTAAAAAGCATATACCATCATCAAGTATTAAACAGTATTAAGTGATTATTGACCTCAACAACAACAATTACATAAAATGCAATCGAATCTCTGGAAAATATATCCAGAGAAAGAATATCATTTCAGGTTTTCTACTGCCAGTTAAAACCAAACTGCATAACAAAATTATAAAACCTTAACTAAAGGCTGGTGGACAATCCTGTACTAGTGAGCGAACCTCCCAAAAAGTTAATAAAGCTTTTGGTTAATTTCCTGGGTTCCAAAACAATGATAAACTGGAAAGAAAACAATTCCTTAAAATTCATAATGAAGATCGATTTATTTAGTTTTCAGTGGAAGCAGTACTTATCCATTATTATTATTATTATATCTAATATATCTATAAATTGTATTTTTCAATGATATTTAAGAAAGCCATTAAGAAGCTAGAGTGTTATGCTAGGGTCCTCACTGGTACCTTATAAACATGCGTGTAGTTTTTTTTAAACACAGCTGAAACCTCACCTTGATTATTATCTTGGAGAGTTTCAGCTTCAACATTTGTTACAAATTCAGTAATCTCTCTTTTTTTTACAGTATGGAGCTGTTTCACACTCTCCTAGATAATAAGGAAGGTGGATGAGGCTTCAACTGTGTTTAAACAAAAAACATGTATTTTTATAAGAAACCAATGAAGACTTTAGTACTTAATACCAAAATAAATTGATATGTTTGATTTTTTTTCTCTTGGTTATATTATCGTTCTTCATATTACTTGACATCTTCTCGAATTTCAACCTGTCTAGTTCCTTAGCAATTCTTTTTTTTTTACCAACATTTGGGCTCAATTTTCAAATTCGAACTCGATATCTTTGTATCATATTATTTGAACCTCGTTGAATTCTTATAACAAAAACCGGGGGAAGCATCATCAAGTCAAAAAGAAAATCATTCCGCTCTACACCAAACAAAATATTTACCTCAAACAAAATTTTTTTTTCATCTATCAAAATCTTCCTCTTATTTTATTAGTAAAATATTACTGTTAGCTATGAAGATTTTTAGTTCAAACTAAAAGCCAACAAAAAATTGTTTAAAACCAACGAGGGAGAAAGCAGTGAAAAACTAAATTTAGTGATAAATATATAAGAGAAACATAAGATCTATACATTTGATAAACAATTCATTTGATTGTCTTCGTTGTCTAATAAACAATAAACCCTTTTCTCTTCAATAACCAAAAATATAAAAGAGGGGGGAGATTATTATGAAACATCTGCTTCACTTTTCTTCTTCAGTTTTCCTTCTTCTTTAAGAACCTCATGTCTTCAATTTTTTGTGATGTCCAGAATTTTGTATTGCAATGTTATTGTTTTTTGTTTTTGCCCTTTATGCTTATAACATAAAGAAAATATAAATAGAAAAAAAATAAGAGAAAAATTAATCCAAAAAAAAATAAGAAATCAAAATTATTAAAATTTGATGAAGGTGAGGAGTTTCATCAACATGTACATGAGTTATCAATAAAAGTTTTTTTGTCTTTTCTTTTTATTTTATCAGTTTCTTATAAAAAAAAAAAACAACACACAGAATTAGCAAGTAATAAAAAAACAATTTTTCATTTTCAACCCCTAAACAAACAATAGATTTTTTTATATCTACGTTAATTTTTATCTCGTTAGGTAATTCTGTTAAAAGGGAATATTTGATTATCAATTTTATCTCCATGATTTTATAAAAGAGGATGTCATCCCAGCAGTGTTTCGACATAGCACCTTTAATACATGCTACATTTTTGTGTGGATATTTTGGCTATGACTAATATTATAAGAATCAACCAGGGTGGGAAAAAAGTTGCCAATATGTAACTGACTATAAATTAAAGAAAAGAAAAGAAAATTTTTGAATTTGTTTTATTACCAAAATAATCACATACTAATAATCATCTAACAAAATTACAATTAAACTACAATTACAGAGCGTTTTAGAGAAATTGCTGTTGAGAAGAAAGAAATTTATTTTGAAGCATTTTTCGGAATAACAACTGTAAGAAAGAAAATCCCTCGGCCATACCATTTCTTTCCTTTTATTTTATTTAAGATACCGAAAGAAACTCAATGACTGATTTTTCGACATTCAAAAGTTGTTGGTAATGATACTCGCAATTGTAGTCAGGTATAGGGTTACTTTCAATAGTTATCTATAATTTGTGGGTTCCTTTCATTTGGTTTCAAATAAGAAATTTATGATGTTTGTTTGTCGATGTTGGATTATGCCACTGGTGCTACAGGTGCTACAGGTGCCTCTATAAATAGAATGGGGACAGTTTTAGAAAAGTTTTTTTCTATCTTATCTTAAGTTTCCCTTTATCAACTCGTCTCTTTTATAGAGGCAGCTTTTTAGAAAAGCTTTATTTTTTATGCTAACTTTAAGTCTGCCTTTTAAAAACTCGTCTCTTTCGTTGTTTTTTTCTTGATTTTTTTTAATTTGAACATTGAACAAAAATTCGCTTCATATTGAACCACTCTCCTACTTTGAGGAAATCATAGAGATAGAAAAATTGTTCAATCTTAAGCAACTCGACTCAAATTGATACGGTTGCTGCTGTCATGGAGACAACACAGGGTCCCTTAGAATAAACAACCGGAGGAACTTACCGTTGCAAAAGCATTTCTCACAACCAGTTCCCTCATCCTTCATGAATCCGTTTTCACAATACATCATACAAACCACTGGTGGGCATTCTATAAGCAAGAAAATATGATGGGCATAAAAACTTACAAGGCCTCGTCTTTACATGTTGATCAAGAAAATATGATGGGCATAAGAACTTACAAGGCCTCGTCTTTACGTGTTATGATCAAGAAAATTACAATTGATATTTAGCTAAGAACTATACTAAGACCTCTTTTTTTACATGTGTTTTAGTTTCGGCTGTGAGTAAAATAAACAATGCAAAAGTTATTTAAGATATTTATCTATCTTAACTGTCCCAGTCTATAATGCGAACACGTTGGTGACACCACCAAACTCCATTCAGTTTGATATAGGCAAAAGAACGTGAAAATGAAGCGGAGCAGGATAAAAAATAAACCTGGAAAAGGTTACTTAACGAACTAGTGGACTAATCTGAGAGTTGACTGCGATTGGAGACTAAAATCAAATTCTTCGTCGTCGCTTGACTCATGTAGAAAAAAGGTGAATGTCAGTGTAGAGCACAAGCTATTATCTTTTACACAAGGCCTGAAGTAGCCCCAGCGACTGGGGAGCCGTACGGTCGCCTCAAAATTTTTAACAATTAAAGATGTTTTTGTTGCAGAATTGCAAAGTAATTTGCTTTACCATTTTTTTTTGTAAGAATAGTGTTTTTCTTTGGTTCAGCTTCACAGTATTCTTACGGTGACTTTTTCAGCCTCAAATATTATTACAGTATTCTCACATTCTCACAACACAATATTTTTATTTGAAATTTCATTGATAAGGAGATGAGTTACGAAGGGGTGATTTGCCACCTGGTCAAGGCAAAACTTACTATAACATGCGCATGTGTCGCATCCATTTTGATCGGTGACATAACCATGTTCACAATGTATCATACACATCACCTCAGTACATCCTGAAATGAATTGAAGATTCAATCTTGTCACTTCCGTTTGTAGTTGTTTTTTTTGTCAGATTTCTTTCAAATTAAAATTAAAAGAGAAAATAACAGGAACGTTTTTGCGGGGGAAAAAACGCCATATTTGTTATTATTGAGTACCTACCTGGTCTTGCTTCTGTGTGAGAAATGAGAGCAATGACAATCTATAAAAAGAAAGAAATGTGAGATCAAATAACAAAAATGCATAAATTCTCTCAATTTCTTTACCAGCACACTTCATGCCAGGGTAGAAGTACGTTTGAACGTTTTATATGATTGTTATAAAGATGACGTTCGTAGCTATAGGAGGTAGATAGATGATAGAGAGAGGGAGAGAGGAGAGTTTAGAGAGATAATTCTTTATTGGCATTCTTGTCTCCTTTGCAATGAAGTATTAAAAAGAGTATAATAATAAGTGGCTGTAACGCAACACGTAACCTTTGTTTTGATTTTTTTGCCACTCAATATGGCTGCCGCGTGTAATTGCGTAATGTTTACATCACGTGACGAATATCATGAATAGGAGGAGGTGAAATCAGCAAACAGAAGCAGCCTACAAACTATTGTTGTTATATATCTGTTCTTTTTTTCCAGGAGCAATATTTTTGCTTGGTTATATAAACAT
>JAUEKX010080340.1:0-12836 GCA_031834005.1 Dendronotus venustus
AGAGGACGTACACACGACGAATCGTGGATTGACTTCAGACTATCGATCAGCTTTTTGAAATCATATGAGAAAAACACGTGTTTCTCATCAGACGCAATCTCCATCAACTCCTCTCGGTTAACATGATTGCCAATCCCGACAGCGATTATGATGACGCCTTTAGCCTAAAGAAATAAGTAAATATTATAATATTGACCTCATAACCACTTGTAAGAGATATGATGTAGAACTGGAAAAAAAGAATGTAGAACTAGAAAAAAAATGTAGAACTAGAAAAAATATAATTTTGGACATAAAAAATTATGCTTGGTAAAAAATTACAGTTTGAAGTTAGTTGACACTGTTTTATGCCTTAGTAGAGACTAATCCAGTGAACACAGAGATGTCCCTAGGACGTCCAATTCAGGGAATCATTGAACGTGGGACGAGATGAAATTACTTTTGTACTCGTGCCAAAAAGACATCTACATGCCATGTCCCATCTCAAAAATATCAAATTAAAAGTTGTAGATTGTTATTTATAATCATTATATGAGTTATATTAAGAATATCTTATCTCTAAGGACCAATAGCTTATCTAGCTCGTTGATATTAGTAAGGCTGCTTCAAGGTGAATTTAAAGACAGGTGATATATGAAAATAGTGGTAGATTGTTAGTACTACTGATGACATGAATTATAATATTCATATTATTATATTTCTAAGGACTTATAGATATTTCTATTAGAGAGGGGAAAAAAATCGTATTTAGGGAAAGGTTCCATGTCCACTGAGTAAACTGAGGAATTAGACACCGGTTTTCACTTACTTTGAGTCCTTCGGAGGCTTCCATCATTGGCATCGAGTTCTCATCGGATTCTCCGTCAGTGATAACGATAACAACTTTTGTAACATAATTCCTTGCACTGCATGTATCACAGAAGATATTTTTTTCCGCCATTTTTAAAGCCAAATCTGTTCTCGTTCCACCTGTAATAGTTTTAGGTAAAAACATTAATGGTGCTAACCCTATTTGATATATATGTACGGTAGTTTTTGTTCAATTATAAATATTTATCGTATTTTTATGGTTTTTCCAATAACCAATCTGTACAAAAATTAGAATTTGCGTCCGAGCATACGACAATAAATTGGACACAAAGTTTCGATGATTACACGTATATCTTTACACTTCAATAGTCGTAAGCTAACTGACCTGAAAACACGATGGTCAAGTAAAACAACAAAAAAGAAACCTGGTAACTAGCAGGTGTTATATACAAAACAATATAACAATACAAAGTTTGCGTCATCTTATTTTACGGGTGGGTTTGGTGAACTCCTTGCAGTTTTCCGATAAAAGTGCTGCTCGCGAAGTTCGTTGAGATACAATGACGTGAACGATACCCAATGTTTACGTATCAGTTGTTGCATATACTTTGCCCTTTTGCTAACGTCTTCACTGGAAAATTCGACACATGGATCCATAATAACATCGTCAGACGGGTACGAAACGTTTCTACCAAAAAGCAGATAGAACAGAGTTAAAGTTTCCTTTAACGGACGGCTGTTGATAGCGAACTCACTCTTGCATAGAACGGTTTCTAGTTGTTCGTACAATAGCGATCGTCCGAGCGTCTTCTTTAATGACAACTTGACTAAAGAACAAGGCGCTCGTAAAACCCACCCCAGCAAGGTGAAGCAGGAAGAATGTAGCTTTGTTGAATGCTGCGCCAGAAAACGGTTAACTTGGGTTGACTTGAAAGTTCTAAAATTGTCGCTAATGACGAATTTCGGTATCCCTTTTCTGGATACCAACCTTTCAAAGGCTCGAATAAACGCAGAAGCCTTCATATCAGGAACTAGCTCGAGGTGGACGGCTCTTCTAGAGGCACAAGTGAAAAGCAAAATGGAAGCCTTTTTGGCAGCAGCTTTCGCGGTTCCCGAACATAAAGTGGTTCGGCATAATCTAGTCCTAAGTTACAAAAACTAAAAGAGCTACTAATTCTAAAATTAGGGAAATTAGGAGATTCGGGGGAGTTCATAACACGTCCTTGATATCGCTTGCAGATTACACATATTCGAAGAATATATTTTACACACTGTCGACCCTTTACAATCCAGAATCTTCTTCTCAAACGGCTCACCATCGCCTAAACGCCAGCATGCATTACGTCGTTATGGCAATCGCGTACGAGAAGTTCTGTAAAATGTCGGTCACCAGCAATCAGGATTGGATGTCGGATATCGTAGTCAAGGCTCGAACTACCAAATTGTCCTTTAAGTCGTGTAATTCCATTGTCATCTTCGAACAGCTTGAGGGAACTTTACAGCTTTCCATAAGCCGCTTCGCGTTGGTTACAAAGTTCAATCTGTTCAGCTTTGATCCATAACATCAGAGCGTATTCTCTTTCATCAGCTGTAATACATTCGTCACGGTCTTCTTCTTTTGACAATGAGAACGAGATTCTTGACTTCATGTTGTTTATAAAACGTAGAACATAAGCTGTCGTGTTGAGTAATTTGTCGAAGTTTCCGAACCGGGTTGGTACAGTCAACAACATTTGCAACGTTCCGAACCTGGTAGGTACAGTCAACAACATTTGCAACGTTACTCTGTTCTAAGGTGTTGTGACTGTCCTTTGTTGTTACTGCGCAGATAACGGTGTCTTTCTCACGTGACTCGAAGCACATCTGCAACTTTTAACTTGGCCTCGACGTCAAAACTCTCGGGTTCAAAAGCGTCCTCAAACAAAAAACTTGGCCCTTTAAACCAACTCTCAATATCATTCAGTTCACACACTCGAGTAGGTATGTCACAGGATTTTCTGCTCCAGTTATAAAAGACCAATTGTCACAATCAACTACCTTACGAACTTTGACTACACGGTTTTCTACCCAAGACTTCCAATGCTTGGTTTTTCCCAAGCTCCAAAACGTTCTACATTCTCTAAAAACTTGTTCCAAACACTCAAAATTTCATCAGAAGCTTGCGAATCCCATTCGTTCTTATCTTTACAAAGAAGTTGGAAAATAGACTTAACCCGCGCGGTAATCGGCGAAATAAAACCTAACAGATCAAAAAAGGTAGCCGCAACCTTTAATACATTACGCTTCGTGGTGGGCAGAGATCTGGCTAACTCAATAATCTTACTGAAATTAAACACTAACTCATCTGATTCTAGATCCCACTGCCTGACTTTCCTTCCCTTCTTTCTCATTAAAAAACACTTGTAATTTTTTTGAATTTGTAACCCACTTTCGTAAAACAAACCCACCAGCAGACAAGATCGACGTACTCTTTTCATGAAACGCTTTTCCTTCTTCCACAGTATTGCAACCAGAAATAGAGTCATCAACATAGAAATCTTGGAGAAATCTATCAACGAAGGATGAATCTAAATTTTAAACTTTTCCAAGTGATGGCGAATAGTTGCATTTAGAATGGATGGAGAGCTAGTAAGACCAAATACTAAACGGAGAAAACGATAGGCTACAACCTCAGAACAAATACCAACATCTCCATACCAAAGAAAACGTAAAAAATCTTGATGTTCCTGATCAATTTCAATATTTAGAAAAGCTTGCTTAATGTCTGAAAGAATAGTAATAGGGTTTATACGAAATCTCAAGAGAATATTAAAGATTTTGGAGATTAGAATAGGTCCAGGGTAAAGACATTCGTTTAAAGACGGACCATCACTCGTACATGATGCGTCAAACACAACTCTCAACTTCGTAGTCTCCTTATCCTCTCTACGAACTCCACGATGCGGTAAGTAATGAACAGATTCACGCGATAACTCACTTTCTGGTACTTTCTCTATAATCCTATCTTCCTCATACATTCTAAAAACTTTATCATACTCAGGCATCAAAGAATCTTTCTCTAGTCGACGTCTCAAACTACACAATCTCGCCTTAGAAATATCAAGATTACTAGGTAAATTCAAATGATCCGGTCTAAAGGGAAGTTTCGTTACATATCGCTCGCCATTAAATCGTATATCTTTTTCGAACTGATGTACTACACAATCATACAAACTATCCATACTTTCAACTTCCCAGAATCTTTTCAAATCATTCCTCAAGAGATCATCAACAGAAGAATCAGCTGGTTCAAAAACAGTCTTCATCACATGAGAGTTAGTACAGAAATTAGAAAAAGATGTCTTAGACTTATCAGAAAAAACGGGACCACTTAACACCCACACAAGAATGGTCTCACTCGTAGTCAGTCCGCCTAAAGTTTTTAAAACCTTACCAGAAAAGAACGAGTGATAGTAGTCAAGGCCTATAAGAATCTCAACTTCGACATCAGAAGCAGAATCAAAATCGGCCAACTTCAAAGATTTCAGAGAAAAAATTTCTCAGTCACGGTAGAAATATTTTGAGAGGTCAAAGGATCACAAATGAAAGGAACACAAAGAACATCAACGCAAAGTCTTTTATTGCGTCCGTATTTGATATACAAACGAACAACATCGAGTTTTTTCAAAACATTGTCAGACTTACCAAAGGTTTTCAAAAGAAGCTATAAGATATATATAAATATAAGACCGTTGAGATCCACTATCAAAAAGGATTCTCGCAGAATGGCAAACACTAGAGAATGAATGAGCATCATGGTATTAAACATTAAGATACGTTAAACAAAGAAAAATAAAATAGCAATTGAAATAAAAGTAAAAATATAACATAAAAATGGTTACAAGTTAATATTGTGAGCAATACTTCTAATGTATTGCAAACGGTATCGGTTTGCAAAGTCTTCTACTATGTTTAGAATCCGTTGATTGTTGTTCAGATAACGTCTTCTTTGAGCAGGTGGTGGGTGAACTGCTTCTGCTTGGACGATTTCTAACCTATCAAGAGACTGCGATTTTTTCAAAAGTTCTAAAAAATTCCAAAACTTAGGATGATAGCAGGTGCACATTCTTGAAATTTATTATGCCAGCCTTCAATATGATTTTTGGTTCTTGGTATTTCTTGCGCTGTTCGCACAAACTTCACCAAACGTGACAGGTGGACAGATGATTTATTAGACAAAGACGTTATTAAAATTATTACGAAACGAAATTATTACGTTACATTCTTCCAAGTCTTAATTAGTCTATTGCACACAATGACACACATCATTGCACACATCTTTACATAAATGCGACGGCGTCGGTAATGTTTAAATGTTACCGGGTGGTTAATTTCTCCTTCATGTTAAACCATTCAAACATAGAAAACATTTTTGAAATCTCTTCAAAAGGTTCTTTCGCGCATTTATGTCATTAATCTTCTCAGATTTCGACGGCGCGTGCTTTCCCAAACAAAATACACACTTCTTCTGAAACTCACTTTGGACATGTAAATTACCTGCTCTTGTGAAGTCATCGCGTGTTTTTACAGAAACTTCCCTTTCTCTCTGTCTAAATGAAAAACAACTTTCCTTGGCCCCAATTTCTTTATCAATCCGAACAGCCTCTTGAAATTATCATCAACATTTCTTCAGACAACTTCTCCTTTAAAATAGGAATCAATAGACAGCCGTACGTATCAGTTTCTACCTTTAAACCTTTTAAATTCCTCACACAAGTTTCCACTTCATTAAACAAGGATCTCAAACCTTCAACGTTCTCTATACTTCTTACCTTTTTTATCTTAATCAATTTATCCAAATGCGATGATATCAAGACTTGAGGGTTTCCAAATCTACTTCTTAATAAAGCTAATGCTTCGCTATAATTCTCGCTAGAAAGTGAAAGACCTTTAACAGCCGACAACGCTTTGCCTTTCAAAAACCTCAAAAGATAATTAAACTTATCAACGTCCGAAACATTTCGTTCGAATTTACCGAAACATCAATTTGGTCCCAAAAGCCCTGCCAATCTAATGGGTCACCGGAAAACGAGGGAATTTCTAACTTGGACAAATTGCAACTAACCTTTACACTTGAACTCGAACTTGTATCCGGTGTATTTTGTAACTGTAGCTGCCTCAATCTTATTTCAATGTCGGCAAAGACTTCCTGCTATGGCTCATAAAACTCTAAACTTTCTTCGACGCTTTTCTCAACCTCAGCCTCATCTATCAAATCTTTTATTTCCTCATCTAACTTCATTAGACTGTCTACCTTAGCCCTTAAACTACGCTCAAAACTCCGTAGTCAAATCAGGAATCAACGAAACAGGATACAACAATCAATAGCGCTCCGTTATGCAGACGTCATAATTATACGGGAAATAAATTATCGCAAAGCATTTTGGGATAGCTCGTACACAAAATGTAAACAAACTGGCAAATTCACAGAAGAGAGATACAGAAAAGTATACAATATTGAATGAAGATGATGTTCCTGGTGCCAAGTTGAAGAAAATTCCAGATAATGTAATGTTGGTGAGTTGGAAAGATGGTTGGAGTGTCACTCCTTGAAAAAATCAGGAAGAAAGGATGAGTTGGTCAGGAGAGTCACAGGTGCATTGAAGCTCAACCTTCCTGTTAATCCAAAAATTGATGGAGGTAAATGGTACGATGTGAAGGTCAGCAAAGATAACTCCATCATTGCTCCCTCGACCTTTTTAGCTGCTTTTTCAAATTCTAATCAAACAAAACGTTGTTTTTTGTCTATGTATATATTTAAAATTTGTTGTCATTGTTTTTTGTATTTTTATTTTCATTCGTGGTGTCCCTCATCGGACGCCATGTAAAACAATTAGAATTTGAGTCCGAGCATACGACAATAAATTTGAAAACAAAGTTTCGATGATTAATTATCTTTACACTTCAATAGTCGTAAGCTAACTGACCAGAAAACACGATGGTCAAGAAAAACAACAAAAAAAGAAACCTGGTAACTAGCAGGTGCTATATACAAAACAATAAAACAATAAAAAGTTTACGTCATCTTTTTTTACACAATCTATCAATTTTTTTTCTATTTGTTACGAAACAAATAGACTTTGAGGATATTTTCTGCTGTAAACACCAAAATTAAAAACGATAACTATTACGTTTTTTTCCCTACCTAACGCTAAAATTTTGTTACGTTTTCAAAATTAGCGCTTTTGTGTGAATCCGTAACATTTTTGAATCCGTAACAATTTGCTCTCGTGTAGACATAAGAAAAAAAAGGTTGTTTATTTTGAAACAAACAATTTATTTAAAATAAAAAAATGTTACAAAAGTCTACTTTGACATCTTAGAAAATTTGATTTCTAAAAAGAATATTTTTTTTATGATTTACTTTTTAAAATAGAAAAGCTACTTTTATTAGTCGAAAAAAAGAGAGTCAATCCTCTTTATCTACTGGTAATTACCCACATTTATGAACATGAAACCCTATTTTTACTGATTTATGTATAAGCTATAAAGGAAAAATTTACAAAGAATATTTCTATGGTTAAATTTCGAGCAAATTTATCTCAGTTAAGTTAAGTTTTCCCAGCTGACACACGACGTCAGAACGTGGTCGTTACAACGTTGTTTTTATGTGTTGACGTTGTAACAACGTCCAAATGACATCGTTCTAACGTCGCGTACCGACTGGTATTGTTTTGTCATCATACATACCGCGTGTATAGTAAGTTTTCATTATCTTCTCTTTCAACATGATTGGGTTCCAAAACTCCTTGTCGTTAAAGTTGAAATCCAAGCGAGGATTATGTGAGTAGTGAATCATCGCGAAATGCGAATTGTCGGGCCCATCAACTTTAAACTCCTCGGTGATCTTCACGACGAATTTTTTGACTTTGTTGAAGTTACAATAGTGAACACTGGTCGATGCATCAAGCAATACAGCAATATCTGCAATATTCTTGCAAACTAAAATACACCACAACGAGAAAGATGTTACTAGATATTACTGTGAAATTGATGTTCTCTTACAATTTTGTTTTCAGCTCAGAAAGGTATAATTTTACAGTAGTTGTCGATACCATTTAACCAACTAAATACGACTGGGCAGTATAAGTAGTGCAACTTCAACAATCGATATTTTTTTTTTTTCTAACAGAGAATTCGTAGCTAATGGAGAGAGATTTTTTCTCTAAATATCTAGATAACAATTTAAATGAAATAGTTTTGTTATCAGCGTTTACTTTATTAAGACATAAATACTACGCAAACGACACTTTGAACGTATTTATTGATACTAATATCATTAATTCGGCAGCCATTATAAGTTCCATGCATCTTACTAATGATAGAACCTCTCAACTTAACCCTATTCAAACTAAGCTTTTTTTGGTAGTCTTCATATCCGGGACTATAAGGGACCATATACAAAAATAATGATTTTTACTTTTTATGGTATGCAAGGTTTTAACGTTTGTGTATGCATTGTATGTTTACCTGGATAACATCTCTGAGTGTTGCACGGTTCAACCTCTCCCAAACCTCCGACGCAGGGAGCACCTTCGTACCTCGGTACAGGATTTGTGCAGGTTCGTGAACGCTTCTTTATTCCTCCCCCACATGTCTTTGTACACGTTGACCATGGTGTCCATGGTGTCCAACCACCAGGTATAGGTGGCGCTAATCAGAAAAAAAAGTTCTTAACTTAACTAAAAATTAACAGTAATGCGGATTTTACCATTCGATAAATCCTATAGGAGTAATCCCCATAAGGTTTATTAAAATATTAAAAATGACAAAATTATGTTGCAATGAACCTAACAGATTAGTTTAAAAAATATAATAATAAAAATGATGAAATGAAACCAACATCATATGTATCCGCAATTCCGTTCAAGTTCTGAAACTAAATATTTTATTCTCAGAAACAATTTGTAGAAGTGTTTTATTACTTCTTAAATTTTAAAATTTAATATTTTTTATTTTTTCCATGCTATGATGCAAAATGAATAAATAATCTTTAATAGAGAATACCGAGCCGAGCCTACCTATGACTCGACTTGTTATCACGTCCCATTATAACGATTACCTAAAAAGTAAAGAAAGAGTAAATAGCTTTTAATACCTTTAAAGTCTGGACACGAGGAGTAGACAATTTCTACCAACTTATCCATCAATCTTTCAGAATCAGATGTGAGAAAAACATGTTCTTTATCTGATGCAATCTCTATCAGTTCTTCTAGGTCAACCCTTGACCCAACACCCAAGGCATTAATGATGACGTTCTGATCCTAGGGAAAATACAAAAAGATTTTTTAATTTACTAGAATTACACACCAAGGTAAATAACAGTATTCTAACCCTTTCTGTTATTTGCGGTTCATAAACAATTAATATATAATATTAGCTAAAGAAGATTAACACACCCAAAATTCGGTAAACTAGTAAAATTTACAGCTGACTCTTGAAGGTGTTTCAGATAATTCCAGAACGGACTATCAGGTCTCGAAGTAGTTAGGAGTTAGCTCTCAGGAGGGTTAACCTCCGTTTTGCGAGTTAATGACAATGCACAGTGAGTGAACAAACCCATAGCTCGAATCTGCTTTTCTCGTTATACTTTTTGACACTTGATTGAATTCGAAATTTTTGAATCCGTGAAATTATTTTTATCAACATAATTTCCTATCTTTGAAATAAGAAATGAAAAGAATCTTTTATATTACAATTTATCTCCAAAATGTGTTTAACATTTTTAACATTGACACCGCCCAGAAATCTTCAGGTATGTTGGTGATGTCATGGTTATTGTTTGGATATTGGTACCTTTATATTCTTTGTAGCTTCGGTCATTGACATAGAACCCATATTACTTTTCCCATCAGTAATGACGATCAAGATCTTTGGCACATTCTTTCTTCCACCGCATCCTTCACAGAATAGTTTTTCTTCTGCCATCTTCAAAGCCAAATCCGTTCTTGTAAATCCTGCAAAAATCAAAAATTTTACTTTTCTTTTTCAAATTTTCTTACTTTTTTATAGTTTCTAGACATGATTTTGAATTAAAGTGGGAGAGGTCGTAACTATAACGAGAATTAGCGAATAACTAATTTGAGGCGGGGATAGGTGATGAGAAAAAGGCTATTCGTGCTTCGGCAGCCATGTTCGTGCCGAAGGTTTTTCTCTTTTGTTGATTTCTACTCTGCAAAAGATAATCCTTGAATTACCTTTAGGTGGTAGATTATGGAGATGGATGATGGTCAACAAATACTAGTTCATGAGATGAAATATAAACTACACCTATTTTAATCACATAAGCAATTTGACTCAAAAATTGCTTATCTTTTCACCATTTTAAGTCTCAAAGTTGCTTAGTAGTTGCTTATTGGAAATGAGGAAAAATAATGATAATAATTAATTAATTTTTATATTTGTTTTTTCCTACAAGGCTTTAAGGAAATTTATAAAATCATAAATTTGTAAAATCGTAACAATTGCTGTAAAAACACAACAACGAACCGTAATTGTATGGACTGCGCATGATTTCTTTATCTACTTTTGTAAGGTTCCAGTTTCGAGAATGTTTGAAGTCGAAATCCAAGAAGGCCTTCCATGAGTAGTGAATCATTGCCAAATGGACTCTATTAGAACCGCCAACGTGTAATCTTTGGGCTATACTTTCAACGAATTCTTTGACTTTCACGTAGTTCTTGTATCCAATGCTGGTTGACGCGTCAGTAATTACTGCAACATCAGCAACTTCATGGCATACTTATTATGAGTAAATTGAATACACAATAAAGTATTTAGCAGTGGTTATAAATTGTGATATCAAATTATGAGAAATAAATCTTGATTCAAACAAATCATTATGACTACCACGAATAGTTTTGAAAAACAGTCTTCAAGATATGAATATTCCCTTTCTCTATTATCTTAAAACCAAAACTTTGGGTATTCTGCTTACCTTTCCGACAACTCCGTATGTCACACGAGGTTTGTTCGTCTACGAAGCCACTGCACGTGTACCCATAGGCACATTCACGGTGTCTTTGTGTTATTTCATCACAGACATTGGCTGTGCATAACGACCATTGGCTCCATCTCTCCCAATCACTGGCTATGATAAAAAATATAGACCCTGTTTTAGGAAGAGGGATTACAGTAATATTGCTTGAAACTAGGCTAATCTTCTTTAGAGAAGACAGAGCAAAAAAAAACCGTTTCTTCTAATTTTTCTTTACTCTCTTACTTTAGGACAACTCGTGTTTTTCGTTTATAGTTTTAATTTTTTCCTGGTTATACTAAGAAAGATTGATCGCTTTATATGTGCAAATACGATGCGGTTTAACAAAGCAAAAGACACTTTGCGGAAATGTTTGAAGTATTATTCCACAAGAAACATACTAACAAATAAACATTTACAGAAATATGCTGGTACATTATATTGTACTATATATTATAACCCTTATTCCATTGTCTTTTATCGCCATGGCTTACGTAAATATTAGCATGATAACTAAAGAAAGTTCAAACACTTGTGAGCTATGTATGTCTGATAAAAGTTGCGGATTAAAAGGCGAGGTTTTAAAGATCCTTTTAGAGTTTTATTAAAATGCTTATTCAACTGTATTTAACATCTCTGATCTTTATATTATTATTATTATTATTAATATTATTATTGATATTATTATTATTATTATTATTATTATTGATATTATTATTTCAATGTGTATTGAAATAATACGGTGGCTCCTATGTGCCATGCAAACAAAAACACAAATTTATAAACTTTGTTTTGTTTAAACAAGTACAAACCATAAAGATTTCTTAACGAAAACTTATATATCTGCGAGTTTCTATCAAATAAATTGCAGATCTGCGAGTTTTGGAGGCACTGGGGTGGAGATCCAAAACATGTGGGGTTTTGGAACTAAGATAGCTAGTAGTCTGAATTCTATTTGATAAGGATACTGGCCCTAGTGCAGGGTGATTCAAGAATAACGAAATTAGAACTGAGGCTACAGATCAAAACACCAAATCAAGATGGCGAAATTCAAAGCCAAAATCTTTTAATAGCTATAAGCACGAGAAAAATACTCTTTAACCAATATTGTTGTATCTAACACTATTATATTTACTACTAAAGTGTAGGAACCATTTTGATTCTGGGCTAAAGTGCATGTCCTCTTATCTGTATTCATATTTAAATAATCCAGGGAGGCGAGTAATTTTTAAGGACACCTGTTTTATAACTCGCAGGGTTGCAAGATTTTGATGAAAACTCGTAGATTTGCAAGTTTTTAATAGAAACTCAAAAATCTGCAAGTTGTTATTAAAAATATTTTTTTGTTTTTCGTAATTGTTAATTTAATATTGTTTTGTGTTTTATATGGCATATAGGAGCCACCGTAGATATCTTTACGATCTCTATGACAAATAAAGGTAGTCAAGATATGTAAACAAGAGGGACAGAAAGCCTACGAATACGATAGATTGCGATAAGTTACAGGTTACAGTAATGGAACTTTTTAGACAATACTTTTGTGGAAGAGTTTCTTCTCGCAACAATTTCATTCATTAAGGTAGCAATCCCAAGAATAGCAATCAATTTTTTTTGTTACATCTCTTCCTTCAGAAAAATGTCGTGTGAAAAGCAAAATCTATTATTGTTGGATTATCAATTGTTATATGGAACTTACCAAAACGCACATCAATGCAACTACCAAAAATTAGCATCAATTGAACAAAACAAATAAATTCCATATTCGCTGGTTTATGTTGAGAACTGAGATACTAAACAAGAAAAAATCTATTACCAGGGGCGGATAGAGAGGTCAGCAAAACTAGCAACTGCTGACTCTGAATTTTCTTTAAATAATTAAAACGATTTACATATATCGCTGCTACGTACCGTGATATTATATAACTCATTTATAATAACCAAACAAGGCGGATTGGAACAAAAAAAACGTTTAATATTGGCCCGCCCTAGTAATATTTGTTGTCGCCCATTT
>JAUEKX010080450.1:0-12834 GCA_031834005.1 Dendronotus venustus
ATATTATAAAAATTCCTTTATTTTATAAGCTATATTTGTTGTTGTGATGGGTTAGGGTTAGGGTCGGGGGTATTTAGTAGTTCAACATCGTTCGATTTGCCTTTTCACTAGCAACTTGCGGAAAGTGTTTTGCAACCTTAATCATATTTTTTTAGAATATAGGAGAATAGGATAGGAGAATTTTTTTACATAAAAAAATACCATTATATTTGCTGAAATTATACTCCTCCTTAGATGTTTGACTGTTTCGGTTGTTCGAAAATACGCCTTTATTATAGAGATGATTTGTGCATTTAATAAGATGTCTTCTGATTGGTACACGTACAAAGAGACAGGTTCTATTGAAATAATTAATTAATGTAATCACACAAGTAAAACCTTATAAAAACTCTACCTAAACCTCATTTCAAAGGCGACAGCATAAAAGATCACTTATAATTTGAATTTAATTTGTGGATGATTATTTATATTATTTAGTCAACAACCTTTACTTTTTCAAAATTTCGTCTTTTTGCTTTGGTTTTTTAGGGGAAGTTTTTAGGTACAACAGGCACGACGCACGCAGTTTAAAACTGGTACGGCGAGCGAAGCGGAGCCAAATTTTTAGCTGGGGGTCTGGGGGCGCTCTAAGAGTTCAAATAAAATCTGCCGTACTCGGTGCGTCGTGCCTGTACAATAGGTAGGGTTTACAGAAAACAATCACAGGAAATCAATCTTTTGTTTTTAACCGTCCTCTGTATAATCTTTTAAATCAATCTTTCGCTGATTGAAACTAGCCAAAATTTAATTGCAAGATAAACTTGGATTGAAAGCAAAATTTATTAACCCGTTAACCGCCAATTTCCATTCACCTGGTTATTTAGAGGTCCAAAATATGTCTGTTATTCGGTGGCCGTAACTTTTGAACTTCTTGAAAATAGTTAGATTCCCTTTCCAAAGTTGATAAACAAAGTTGTTTAGTTTTCACCAATACAGCGTTCTTGCACATTTGTCCGAAAGGTGTCCGAAAGGTGTCGGTACTTAAAAGGTTTAATTTAAGCTTTTAGGGTTAATCTCGGTCTTTTTATATAACAAATAACACAATTATGTTGTAGCTACAAAGATTTATTTATAAGTTTTTATTGTCATAAGTATTTAAATTGTTAGTTAGTGCGAGTGATGGTTTAGTTTAGTGTGCAATAAAAACAGTACAAAAAAATAATTTCGTGTCTTTTTTTTATATATATAGATATTATTGAATATTGCCGGATATTTTTTGTACTTGATTGTGTTTGGTTGGTTTATTTTTATTTAAGTTTCCAAGTCTAAATTGTAGTTAATGTATCATCTGGCTCGCTCTCGCTCTTAATTTTTCCTATAAAATACTTAATTAATCTCTAATGATCCAAATATTTCTAGCAACTTTAAAACCCCAAGTCCGTAGTATGAGAACAAATTATTTTTTTAACTCTACGCTTTCATTATTATTTAGAAGTAAAAAGATCTTATTGCTTCCCCAGCCGACATATGCCGTCAAGCAGACTGTCGTTTTAACGTTTTGACGTCGTTTCGTCGTACGTCGACTGGGTTTATATTTACATGTATGCTCATTAAGTTACTTAGTTCTTAGAAATTGTTATCGAGGTTTTGTCATCGATACAATACGTTCGAGTTGTTTTCAATACACCGTGTAAACACAAATTTTTTTCTTCGTGAACAAGATCCCCCAATCTATGATTCACCTTCCGTCTTTTTTTCAAAACGAATTTTGATTTCTCATCCTTCATTTTCGTTCTTGAGTTTTTTTGTTGCTGTTTGTGATTTTTGTTTATTTAGCTTCCTCTTTAATTTCCTCTTCTTCTTCATCATCTTCATCGTCGTCGTCATCATCATCCCGTATTCCGGACGCGTCCCATATGCGGACAGCACCGTCGTTCGAACCGGTGTACAGTTTGTTTTTATGCAACTGTAACAGAAAAGTGAATAAAATTACTACTACATTACATTACAACCAAAATACTACTACATTACATTACAACGTCCAAATGACGTCGTAACAACGTCCAAATGACGTCTTTCTAACATCGTGTGCTGGAGGCCTAACTAAGGACTCTCAGGGTGAAATAAAAAAGAACATCATTGGTATTGTTATACTGTTGTGAAGGCAACACCATAGACAAGACCGAACTGTCTACAATTCAGTATTTCAACCCAACCTGCCTCGTAAACTCAACCCCTAAAAGTGGAAAAAGGCTCTCGACAAAGCGCATAATCATCGACTTCTGAGCTTGTCAGCCGCAAAGTTCGTAAAGAGGATTTATTAATACTCACAACTAGAGCATTCACTGATCCAATGTGTCCTCTGAAAGTTCTTTTGTTTGTGCCTGATTTTGCATCAAAGATCTTGGCTGTATCGTCTCCGGAGCCGGTCAACACTACAATGAGAATATTTATCACATGGTGAATATAAATTACATATTATCCAAAGAGACTTTTAAAAAATTTTAATCCAGCCGTTACAGAAGTTAGAACAACGTTGCATGGACATTGATACAACGTCGTCGCGCGTGTTCTGGGAGGTATTGGTGTCAGATCAGAAACTTTCCTTTTCGCAAACGAAATTAAAAACCGCGGAAAAATGCTTTCTTAAATGAATAAAATTCTGGAAACGATATCACCCAACGCTATACGGATGTTTTTACGTTTCAAAATCATATCAACGTTCTTAAAACATCGTTCTGACGTCTGGTTCTGACTGGGTTTGCTATTCTCATCGACTGTATACAGTAATCGGTAGGGTCTATCTACATCTAAGGCTGTTTTTACACTGTAACTTTATTAAATAACAACAAGATGATCATGGTCATACTTGTTTGGAAATGACTTACGCATTCCTTTAGTAACCTTCATGCAGCCAACAGTATGGGTGTGGCCACGGTACACCCTGGTGCACTCACCAAACTCGTACACCCAACATCTCACAGTATGATCTGCACTTGATGAGAACAGCAACCTGTTGACAACCTGTGTGCAAAAGAAATTATGTAAACAAAATAGCCCCAAGCTTATCATATGAAAAACCTGAGTATTGGGCTGGGAGTCTTTGGTATTAAAAATATTTTGCTTAATTTATTTTCTCCGAATCTTTCTAATATTACGTTTTAGTGTGGTTAACTATGATTTTAACTATTTTTAAACTTTAGATTTGACCCTAAAGTTTTATCGGCCCTAATTGAAGAGAAATAGTGTAAATTTTCCAAAAAATGAGCCCGACATAAAGTCAAAGAAGTTTGGGATCATTAGCATATAGACACGGATCTAGAGGTTGGCAAACACATGTGTAGGAGAGCAAAATCATTCAACAAGTAATTGCCCTTTTGCTCTCCTACACACGTGTTTGCTGACCCTCTATAAGCCTCTTATATTCCTTTAACTATCCTTAATATAATATAAGCATAAAAGGTATGAACTTAAAATCAAAGTTAAAAAACAAAAACAAAAATTACCTGAAGTTGTAGCACAGAAGTTTCGTGTCCGCGGAAACAATGGACGGACGAACCTGTAGCCATGACGTAGGAGCGAATGGTTGAGTCCTGGCTACCTGTGAACAGATATTTCCCTGTGTTGTCACAGGCCATTGTAAGGATGGCACCGTTGTGACCTTTGTACGTTATCAATGTTTCGTTTGTGTTCAGGGCCCAGGAGCGAGCGGTGGCATCGGCGCTTCCCGTAATAAGAACATCCTGGTTATTTGCTAAATCCGAAAGATCTCTCTCGAAGGAGTCGTCTTGCGGTATATACAAGAGCGGGTACACTCCAAGCTTGTGGCCGTTGAACACAGCCAAGCATTCCCCTGTATCGATGTGCCAGCACCTGGCCGAACGATCGTAGGAGGAGGAGAACAAGATGTTGCCCACTAACATGAGCCGGTTTACGGCGTTTGTGTGACCACGCATTGTTTTGGAGCACATGCCGGTGTCAATGCGCCACTTCCTAATCATGGTGTCGGCAGAGGCGGTGAACACAAAGTCATTGTTGCAGACCACACTGTTTATATATTTCTCGTGTCCCCTCAGAACGGAGACGACCTGTTCAGTGGACAGGTCTAGAATGTTTGCACAGGAGTCTTCGCTGGCTGAAATCAACATATTCCCGTCAGGTGTTATGCTCATGCTGTTGATGCCCGAAGTATGCTCTTTTATCTCTTTCAAGAAGAATTTCAAATCCTTTTTTGCGACCTTTTGTCCCTTGTTGTCTGCTTGTTTCCCTGCACCGTTACCCATAGTGAAAAACGTTTGTATTTCTCCACGTGTTATTTATATTTTTTCTTTATTATTGAAGGCTTTCTCTGCAAGACACTGTTAATTCAATCTCTAATTAACGGTTCTCTGTTAAAAAATGTTTCAACCAATAAAATTCCCGTATAATTACATTTGGCTAATAAAAACAGCGTTGTCAATCTCCTTTAACCATCAAATACTAACAGATTGCAATGTTCGCTGAAAGCACTATCAACCTGTCGAGATAAATGAAAAAGAAGGATTACAACATATTTAGATTTTTTGATTCTTTCCCCATTTGTATTTTTCTTATTTTGTTGTCGTTATGTAGAGAGTAAATCAAGCATAGAATTATTTAGCAAGACATTGATTCAAATTTTATTTTTAAACTTTTTTTTCTCATATCAAAGGAAAATAACTTTTCCCTTGAATAACAAAATAACCTTTCTTTTATGAATATTATTCATCTTTTTTTATCACTCAGGACAGTTCAAATTCGTAATGGTGTTTTTTTTATCGCTAACGATGTTGCCATAGTGATAAACAAAATATTTTGAATGGCTCGTTTCAGTTCACCTTTAGTTGAGTAGACTGGTAAGGTGTTTATATTTTGATGTCAGTAGGAAAAACAAACCTAATTCACACAAAACACAACTCTGATACAACTTTACACTTTTGAATTTTGCGACAGAAAAGTCAAATGAAATGCCGCAAAAAAAAGAAAAGTATACCAGATGCGGATCTGGAGAATCGGTAACACCTGCGAGGGAGAGTAAAAAATAATTGATACTGGCCCTCTAAATCCACCAATGATTAGAAATCTACAGCCACGCCTTATTTTCATGTAAAACAATAGTAATTCTGTTGCTATTAGTTGACATTACTTTCAGCATAGATGTACACGTTTAATGCAGTTCAGTAATTAGTAAAAGTTTTCGGTCTTAAAAGGCACTGCAACAAGAAGCAGACGTGGTATTGCGAATATCAAAGGTCCTACGTGTTATTATTTGAAATTTATACATATAAAGGTAGTTAAATTTAACAAGTAAATCAAAATAAATAACAGAATTCGAGTCTATTCTATTGAAATTTACGGACCTAGATGAAACAAAGGCAAGAGTTTTTCACGAGATTATCGTTTTCATATTCTTCTACAGTAAATTTCCTATTCTTTTTGCAATTTCCATTTTTACCCGTTCTCGACCAATTACGATCCCGCGCAATGTTTCCTCATATCAAAAAACATAACATTAACACAAATGTTGTACTATATCGACTATTTCGACAACTCTATCATTTTTCCATTGTTTTCGTATGTTTCATAATATATTTACGAACATTGTTTAGTAAAAATATGATATCTTTTTATTAGATGATATATCATGATGTGGTAATTATACTTTTTTCTTTTCCAGTTTTACACATAGAAGTACCAATATTAATATGTAAATAAAAGTCTGGAAACTCAAGGGATGAATTATATACATCTTAGCTTATCAGATATTAGGATATTCATAAAACTCAAAGCGTTTTGTAAAAATTATAAGAAGATGACAAGTGTACTTGTCCCCGGTATTCGTATTTCAAAATATGTTCTCTAGAACGCCAACTACACTCAGGAAAAAAAATCTTGAAAAAACATCTTCTATTTTCAAGCTTCGTCATCCTTCAAAGCTCCTTTCAAGTCAATGCTGAAATCAACTTTGATCGATAAATGTTTGGTAGATTTTACCAAAATACTAACAAGTAAAAACACGGAGAGGGAAAGAGGAGCGATTTTTTACCAAGATATTAATTCCAGGAGTGAAACTGTCTTTGAATAACTGGAAAGTAGATGAACGAAGTTTATCATTTTTATAAGAGAGAATAAGTTTTGAGCCAGCGACATCAATTAGACTCCTGTGTGATTTTTCAACGTTAAGAAGTTCTAAAAGACATTAGAACAAAGACAACTTAGTCCACTATAGTCTAGCATAAGGTCAGACGTCACAGCTCGCTAAACTGTTTATCCACTTCTGAATGCCGGGATGTGGATTATACGTTTTGTTAAAAAATCTCTCCCGTATTCAAGATTTATAACATAAATGAAAGTACATCAAAGGCAAGAAGTTTTTCCTTCTAATCAATATTAGATTATCCCGAAGAAACTCACATAAACAGGGACCGCGGAGCAGGGGGGCTAAGGGGGCTAGTAGGGGGAAGGTTCTAAAATTTCAGCCCCCCCCCCCCCAAACAAAATTTCCCTCCGCGGTCCCTGATAAAAGCAATAATGATTTTAAATTAATTACTCCTTCCTTGTGTTAGCTTCTGAGTGATTTACAACATATAGTTTTTATGGTTTATAGTTTTAAGTTTTAAAATCTTACCTGTATGCTACGAAGAAGCCCAACTTCTCCAGTTTAACTTGATAGTTGGAAATAAATTTATTTGATGTATAATTTTTTATTAATTTCGTTTTGATTTTTTATGAAATCCAAAAATAGCAAGTTAATTCACCATTTACATCATTGTTGTTCTTCTATATATCTTCTATATAAGGTATATACTTTTCAAATGTTTAATTTCTCTCCTTTATTTTTGTTTGCTTTTCTCCAATGCTAAGCGTAACTGTTACCCTAGCTATATCTCTGACAACGCTAAAAAAAACTTTTGATACATTGAAAAACATAAGATTCCTTTTTTCTTTTTTTTTTGTATAATGTTTCCCCATTCAATTCTTTCTTACTTTTCCCGAAAAGCTTGTAAAGATAATTAAATAAAAACAAGAATAAATATATTTCTATCTACTTGAATAGAAATCACGTGACTGCTGAATTCTTTTAGTGTTATACATAATTTAACACTTATCACAATCTTGGCAATATTTTAGCAGATATGAATCTAAACAAGCTAGCATTGATTCTTCATTTCAATATATATTAATATGATATTATGTTAACATATTCGTTCCCAATCTCTTTTTTTATCATTTTATCTTATGTATATTCATAGAGGAGTCAAGAAATAGAGGCCTTCTAAATTTATATTTCCATGAAAAGGTTAATAGGTGGGCGGTGGAAAAGACGGTGAAAAACATTGTTTAAAGGCGTAACTCTAGATCTTGATTGGCTTCTATCTCTGATTTATAATACTATTTTGTTTTCAAGGTTCATTTTCCTTAAGTTCCCTCATTACGTTTGCCTCTCTTTTTGTTTAAAATGTGAAAAAGTCGTTTATTTTTTTGTAATGGAATGCCTGGCTAGATTTTTTAATATTCCCAACTGTTTTTAGCCAGCCGGTTCTTTATAAAGAGGGTGGCGTTGTAACCGTACATCCGATATAAAAGAAGAGGTTAACAAAAAGAATTTTTCTTGCTATTTGTGATGAGTCATTCCAAACAAGTTTCCCACAGCATATCAATAATATATATATAATACATGCAAAGAATTTAGATATTGAGTCTCTGCAGGGTGTCATCAAGTATAGTGACAAGATTTAGCATTAAGAAGACCATAATAGAAAAAAAGCAGTGTCCAAAGGAACTAAAAAGATTATAAGAGATAATCCCCTTCATATCTTGATGAAAATCATCGTTTATTTGTATCTTTAATCACTATTAACCACATCTCATCCATCCATTTCGATTCATTTCTCTTAAAAGCCTGATTGCAAGAACCTTTAGTACGGTTGTAGAATTGGATTTATAATATCTCGACAGTATGTGTATTCACATAAGTAAAACTTACTTTAGTAATAATACTTCTCAAAATTAAGTATATATAGATTTGCTTTATCTATATATACTATAGAATTGGATTTCTAAATCTTGACAGTATGTGTATTCACATAAGTAAACTTACTTTAGTAATAATACTTCTCAAAATTAAGTATATATAGATTTGCTTTAGCAAAATGGTGCACCTTTCTCTCGATTACCCTTCCTACCTACCAGCTAAAAGTTAGGATTTTTTTGGCATATTTGGGTAGCTGAGTTGATAAAGTACTCACCTGATTAAGTATGTGGTGCTAGACTCTCTCGTTGCGTGGCTGATACTTCTTCTTGATACCTCCTCAAAATAATATACTTACATGCTATTGTCTTTTTTAAATGAGGTTAATGAAAATTCAAATGAAATGCGCAGAAATGTGTTAATTTAGTTCAAAAGATAAGTATCCAAAGTTGGCAATATTCCAGTTAGATAACGACACAAAAATGGATAATTTACATAGTCTCTCCCCCCCCCCCCAGCCAAGTAAGATACTAAAAAACTTGAAACGTATTGTTTTAGCCCGCATCCGCAACGTACATATTGATACGGACATCTAGATTGAAGCCCAACTCACCATTTGAAATCCAAACAAGAAGCCATGTGGCCTCAAGATTTCTTTAATTAAGCTGACGCAAAGAAATAAACATTTGGTCTCTCTACTCCGACATGACTTGTCTTTTTTCTACAGTTGTAGCTTTACTACTTTAAAAGAAAAAAAAAAAGTAAGATTGATGCCCAAACCTTAAATGTGGAAACAACGTCTAGATAACGTCCAGATAACGTTGTTTCCCGGCTGGAAATGAGGGGGCGTGTAGGATGTGAACAAGGTCCGGTCATTCTGGAGAATCCTTCGAGACTAACTGTGATAATCGTCATTTCTTTTACCTTCAATGCGTCCTCTAATTAGCGGGAATGGCTTCTTTTTTTGTTTTCGAAATTTGCTTAATTTATTTCCTTTTAATTTTTACTGAGATATTTTTTTCGCTAATGTTGGTTTTCCTCTAATTTAGTGCAAGCCGGTCAGACCAGGGAAGAGATTTTTTTGTTGTTTTTATCTTTTATTGTGTATACTTTATACTAAAAAAGAAAATTGCCTCCGGTTGCATACGTTATATTATTTTCCCTTCTGATACAATGCGGCTAATGTCGAAGATTCCTCCAATTTTATAGTGCGAGCTTGAATTTTCAGAATTGAATTTTTTTTTTCTTTTACATTATTAGTGCAACCCTCTAATATTAATAATTTTATTAATTATTATTTCCATTAATCGTTATCGCGACCCATTGAAAATAATAATTCTTTTCGTTAATCATATGGTACAAGTGCCCATTCGAGTCCGACCATTATTTTAGTACAACAGTCTCTTATTATCGTTTGAATAAAAAGGCACACTTTTGTCTCGATTCTTCGTTTTCCAAACTCTTTTAACAGACTTTACTATGAAAACTTTTCATGGCCTTTTATTGGCATGTGAACAACCTCTTAAATGACTTATCATGGACCACACTGTGTATAACGAATCAGTAAAAATTGGAACGAATAGATTATGATCTTAAAATCTTATACAATTTCTTTATTTTTTGAATCCTGATTTATAACCAATACAATGAAATTTACCGAACCGGATCTCGTTGATGTAAGCGGGTGCTGTACTGTTCGGATAGGTTACATCGAGTGTCCGGACAAACATGGTTTCCTTCATCAAATGTTCCGGAGATTTTGATACGTAGGTAAACATTTTCATCCCATTCGATGATGAGACTCGTACAGGACCTTGGTACGTTAAGCACTTCACGGGGCGTGTCCACGTTACCGACAAAGACCACCCATTCGTCTCCTCTAAAATTGGTAACCGTAAAGAGAACAATTCTCCATCACTTCGTTTCTTGATCACATTGACAAACTCGTAGCAAGGTTGTTTGACTTCACTCCCAGCGCCACATCTGAAGGAGCCGAACTCAATCGATGCAATCTTTAACGCCCTTTTCACACTACGTGAATGGTGGATGGTGTACTCGAAGCGGAAAATTCCGGGCGATTTCAACTTTCCATTGTGCGGTCTGTTTACAATGGTGAGTGTCCGGGGCTCGGTTCGCTTCTTATCGCCCTCCGGAACGTCGAAGTTACGGACGTCGTGTGTGAATGAAATTTTCACCTGCCAGCTCTGCATGTTTTCGAGGGTTGGTAACGAGAGATAACCACGGTAACCATCGGGAAAATCGCTAATCTTCTTTAGATATGACTCGCATGATTTAGAGGCTCCTGTTTTGGCAACACCAAGAAGAGCAGCCAGGAATACGACTTGGGTCATCTCAAAGGATTTCATCTTAAAACTCGTGATGAGATGAAATATGTTTCTCAGTGAGAACTATCTATTGAATATGATCTTACTTTTTCTGTGTACATCATGAAAGTATAGCTTTAAATGCAATCGACCCAATAAAGATGCTACAATAACATTTTGAAGTTACGTCTTTGGAGGACATCTTTTTTTATTCTCTATTGTTTTACAGACTATATAAACATAACAATTGATTCAGCTTTTGTCAATGTTATATGTATTGATCAATCTATCTACCATCTTCTCGTGTGACGTTTTATATATATACGGTAAAATGTTTCTCGGAGAATAAAATATATAAAAAATTAGATTTTAAGAAAATATCCAATATTTTATTTTATAATTTATCCAATATCTTTGTAAACTCCAGTCATCTTTGACACACGGAGGTTTTCCTATTATTAATAACCTTTGTGTGATGAAAAACTTTTATAAAAAGAAAAACATTTTCGCCAATGGTAAGAATAAATGATTTTTTTTCTTTAAAGGTCAACTCTTGTCAAAGCTTAATCCTTTACTGACGACCACCATCGGATTATTTAATAACGTGGCCGAAAAATTAATAAAAATAAAAATCGAGAGCACTATTTCAGTGCTGTAGCAAAGCATTTATTTTTAGGGAGGCCATGTTTGGAAAATGTGGTTATTGTAGTGCCGTATGAAGTGCCACATGGTTGATGCGCCGACGCGTGAATGAAAACTTTGGATTTTTGATTCTCTAGATTGGCTTAAAAGGCATCCTTTATGGTGAAAATTTGACTCGAAAGTTTATTGCGCCTTTAATGTCTTATGAACAAAAAGCTATATTCTAAAAGACATTAAAACATAGCACTTTTTTACTTTTTTGTTTTAACAAGCATATTTGACCACCCCTCAGTATTACTCTAGCTAGCTGACCAGTTTCCAGTGCAGAGCGGAAAGTAGTTCTGTTAGAGAATGTAAAGTTGATAGTCTAGATTAAGCGATCGGTTTTTGGGATAGAATAACATGCAGAAATAAAAACATTCCATTGTCCGAACAAAAAACTTCGCTGCAAGAGATGAGTCGAGAATGGGATGAAAGTCTGAAAGTACAGTGTTTTGTCCACATACAAATGGAGTTTTGAAATTGTTGTTGTTAGGCTATGGTATAAATTTTATTTATTCAATCAAAAACCTTGTGCCGTTTGGTTGATTATGTTTTGGTTTGTAATATTTTGCTTAAACGAGCTTTTTTTAGAATTTTACTTTCGTTTTCATGTTAAAGACGTTCAGGCTTGTGGGGAAATAGACATGGATGGACACAACTAATGTTAAAGAAGTAAATTAAATATATATCTATAATATTTTTAATCTTTAGTTTCTTTTATTTTCTTTAGTGCTGATGTTATTTTTGTGTATTACAATTTGCACTGCTATACTGAAACCTTAATACTGCATGATTGGATAAAAATGCATGGAAATAATTTTAGAATTTTAAATTAAATATTTATATAGCTAGATCATTCAAAATTTGATTAGATCACCTCTGCTCAACTCACTTTTGATGTATGTATTGCTAATGAAAAAGGTTTTGTGAATACATTTTTCTAATTTTTTTTTAATAAGTATGCATATATAAATAATAGCTAAGTATAAGTCTATGTTTATATATACCTATACATTATTAAGGTGATGGACCTAATTTCATGCCAATGGATAGCTCTAAAAAGTAAAAAATTAGCTTTGGATTTTGCTGCAATTCAATTTTTATATATAAGTTATATACATATATGTTTGCCGCAATTTTAATAATAGATTTTACTAAACTCACAGATAAAACCTTTGTATATATCTTGGTTAAACATCATTTTGAATAGTGTACTAGTAAGTATTACATAGTCACAGAAAACTATGTAATGCGTACTAACTCTAACCTAAGAACTAACATGTTAAATTTATTATTTTTAAATGGGAGAAGAAAAATTAATAGTGAAAATGCATAATTAGCAGTCATTATCTTACTACAAAATTTTATGTTGTTAAAATGAAATGATAAGAAGATGTTTACAAAACATTCATCAGTCTACAAACAAAAAGTTGGATGCAACTTTTTTGGTTTTTGTTCGTTCTTTTGACTCATTGCCTTTAGATGTTTAAGTTTTATGACTCTGTTCCTGCGTCATTACATCATGCTGTAATTATTGTCACTATTATTGTAAAAAATTATTAAATTGAAATGCATTTTAAGAGTTAGTATTCTTACAAAAATGTTTAGATAATTTTTGTCAGTAATATTGATTAGCTTCAATCAGTCTAACAATTGTATTCATCAAGTAAATTTTTTGAGATATATATATATGCATATGCATAATTCTTTTAGGGAAGATCGTTTTTTGTCTTCAAATTTTCTGTTCCAAAATATCCCACCTTTGACACTTATATATTTGGTGGCAGGTTAGCTCAGTCGGTAGAGCGTTCACCTTGTAACCGAAAGGTTGCAGGTTCGATCCCTGCCTCCGTCAAC
>JAUEKX010080893.1:0-12829 GCA_031834005.1 Dendronotus venustus
TATTCTTACGATATTCTTAATTTTTTGGCCATTTTCATCATGGACATTCTTATAAAGTGTATTCTTATAAAAAAAAAAGCGTGTAACAGAATATATAAGTTTGAAATAAAGACAATAAATTTAGTAGAGCTTTAGTAGAATTTGTTTTCGCAAATTCGGCCATCAGCAATTTGCAAAAATTTCTCCTATGAATTATAATTTCTCTCTTTTTACAACATTTTCTATTCCTTTATTATTATTTGTCTTTGGCTATTTTCATGTTTTAGATGGTAGAAAATCATCGAGGAGAGAGGGGATTGCCTGGACCTCAAGGTGACACTGGTGAACGTGGAGCTGTTGGTCCACCTGGTAAGCTTATTGGAATATTTTATTGTTTGGTTAGAAATAGATATATTCGTAAATGCCATTTTTTAGTAATTTCTGTACTTTTTTCTATAGGAATAAATGGTACTTGTACTAAGAAATGTGAAGATAAACGACAAATCAGTACAACGTTTACTCACTGGGGTAAAAGATCTTGTTCTAATACAACTAATACCACAACATTATACAAAGGTAAGTAATAGTTTAATATTATTATATTTTGGATATTCCCTTTCACTCTTTTTTGCGACTCAATTTGCCTGGTATTTTTTGAAATTCGTGAAAATTATCAAGTTCCTAAGTAATTTATGAATATGGTATATTTATGAGGTAATATAGTTCTATATGAAGAAATGAAACAAACTTTTCTTTGTAGGTTTTATTGCTGGTTCTTTCCATACACAAGAAGGAGGTGGGTCGAATTATTTATGTCTTCCAGAACAACCCAAATATGGAGTTGTTGATGACGCTTACAACCAGGGAAATCGAGCCTTCGTATATGGCGTTGAATTTGAACTGGGAGACTCGAACCTTTTTGAGCAATCTGATATGTCTGGTCATTTTGATGCAACATGTTCAGTCTGTCAAATACATGACGTAAGTAATACCATAATGATACCCGCCACTACGACATGTCCAGAAGGCTGGAATCGACAATATAAGGGGTTTCTTATGGCGCAAAAACGATATTTAAAAAGAACTGAATATATTTGTGTAGATAAGAATCCTGATTTAGATGCAAGTACTGTGAAATGGGATAAAGGAGGATTTCTTCATTTTGTGGAGACACGTTGTGGTGCTTTACCCTGCCGCAGGAATGAATACGAAGAGTATAAAGAATTATCATGTGCAGTTTGCTCAAGCTAGTCATTCTAATGCGGATTTATGAATTGCGGATTGATAAGTTTCCAAAAGCAAAGAAAAAGGAAGAAAAATGAAAACATTCGGCTGAGCACCGATGAAAAATATAAATCTTCCAATATTATAGAGTGAAAAGATTATCCAAGACCAACTTACTTTTCAATCACCTCAAGATACGACGTCTCATAGTTGATCAAAATCATAGACATTTAGTGTTGCAGCTAAACATTTGAATAAAATTTACGATGATATTGACATTTGAAATGAAAGACTGGGGGCTCGAACACCCAGTTTCCATACGTTCTTTATAAGAAACCAGTCTATAAGAAACCTTAGACTATATTTTTAAAGTTTCAGAAGGGATAAATGCATAAATTAAGAAATGTTTTGAGTGTCAAAGTTACTATGTCAAGATTTCTCGCGACTTATTCATTATGGACTTAGGTTTTATATAAACACGTTCATAATAATTGACTCATGGGAAAATGTAAACTTTCGAGTTATCTGTGATATTTAAAAAATTGTATATACGCAATGTATATATCTTTATAATAAAGAGCGTTTGTATATTGTAAGTAATCAAAGCTATTGAACATTTGCTGGTATATTTCAATGAGGGCTGATTATATGGAACCAAGTCAGCCCGCCTTGCTCCAAACGAGCTGGCTCGGTAAACGGGTTGGCTCGTTTACATGTAATCTTGAAAACAGAAATTATTGTATTTCTTAGTAAAGGCGAACTGGCCCGTTTATCGAGGCAGCCCACTTGCCGGGCCAGCTCGGTTCCATATAATCAGCCCCTTAAGCTGTCAAAGTAAAGTAAGCAAATTATATTTTATTTTATATGACATGTGATTGTAATCACGTGTAATTCCGTACAAATCTTTGTTGTTTTATTGTTTTGTATATAGAAAGATTGAATATATATGTATTTTTAATTTTAAAGACAAACTGAAGCGTCTTTTGAGGATGGCGCTTGCGATAAAATGGTCTAAACGTCTATGAATTTTGATGACGTTCGTTTACGTAATTGAAATAAGATAACAAAACGCAGCGCATAGATTGCGAATGGAATCCTAGCGTAAGGGAAGAAAGTGTGTAGGGAAGAAATTCTTGTGCTTTACCAAAAAGTTTCGCTTATGCACACAATTGTTTTTTTTTTCACAGGTTAAGTTTTTGAATTGAGAAAGATTTTGCTTTAGGGGAAATTTTTACTTTCCATTTACCTGATTTTTGAAAAGCGACTTAAAACCTTTTAAAACCTTTTAGAAAAAAATACAGAAAGCCATTGTTTTAACAGTTTCTCTGAACCCATCGCGTATATTTTCTTTTATAAACAACTAGCATCTTCAAGTATAAATAAAAAGTGTATCAATAGAACTTTTACTCCCAAAACTGTTTTATTCCCTTTTTAACTCTTCCATTTAACTTTTCCTATTTAAATTTACCCATTTGTTTCGTTATTTTGGGCGAAACTGTCATATCTTAAGGATTATATTTATTTCCAAAACGTTAACCAATTATAATTATAAATAAGTTTTTAGATGCTTATAAAGAAAACAACAACGTCACTAAATACATGTTTATTTTTTCATTTATTTCGCAATAACTTAAAAGATGTTTGTATATGATTATTTTGAGGTTTTGGCTTCAAAACATTATAACAATGCTTAAACGACGTCGACGTCGAAACATATTTTTAGAATTAAAGCTTTTTATATTTCTCTATTTTACTAATTCGTTATCCTTTTTTACATATTTATTATATTTAATTAAGTTAAATCAGTCTATTGTGTCGGTTGTGTATTACTCAGTTCCTTAAAGTAAAAGAAATGTTTAATCAACACACCTACCAAACTACATGAATTTATTATTTTTGATATTTTGCTTAGTAAACTTGTTCTCTGATTTGAATTTGTGAAAAATATTGTAGTTTCAAAGTTCAAAAACCAGATTTCTAACAAATTGGAATTGTGTGAATAATAAAGAGTTAATTTCTGACTTTCCACGAGAGAAACTCCATAATGACTGAAATAGAGGAGTTATTGACAAACTGTGAAATGTTGGACAAAATCTCGAATGTTGATTATGAATCACCTTACAAGATGAAACCACCAACAGTTGTACCTTTGAAGAACATTTCTACTCAAGAAGAACCTATCTACGAGCGGAGTCCTCGATTATATCGAAGTGCTATTCAAAATGGAAAGAGTCCGCGATTAAAGAGAATAGTGGAAAGTCCAACTCATAATATACATCCAATAGAGTTTAGCGGGAAATCTAGTAAAAGTCCCAAAGTTACCATACGTGAAAATATTTTGGGAAAAAGCCCTTCTTTGTCAGATAAACTGTTACAGACTAGCAGAAGAGAAACATCGCGAAGAAGCCCTTCTTTTTCGGATAAAGTGCTGCATAATAACATGGCTACTGATTTAAATATGTCTCCTTCCTCTCTGCATTCTGGAAAATCATCTGTCGATAATCTTCTGGATCGACAAATTCATGGAGCAACATTTCGAACGTTTGAGAATCCAACAAAAAAACATCGGGTATTGCGACCGCGTATTGAAGACGATATTTACGATGATATTGATATTCGAAAAACACCAAGGTTGGATGATCGAGTCCTCGTTAACAACAATACGCCCGAAGATGACGTAATTGATTCGCCTTTCGAAACGGTTATCAAGGAAGAGGAGGAGAATAGCAGCTCGTCACAAATAGATAAACATGATTTTAAATTTATTTTTTCTGATTCGAACAACAGTGTTGATAAATCTCCTGATTGTTCGATGATGACACCACCACCACCACCATTATTTGATATGGAAGGACATGGCTGTAAATGTCCGAGGAGACTGCGTTGTTCTTTTGAAATTCTATGTTTTCTTCTCCTTTTCGCCTATTTATTCTTGACACCGTTCATTATGTTTCGAACTTACAAAAATGTGGTGGAGTCGGAAGAGAAACTACGAGAAATAGAAATACCTTTACGGAATCATTTAGCAAATCCAGGAGATGAAATTCTTGCACTATCTTCAAAACAGATTAAGACAAAAACTGTTTTTGAAGGAACTAACAAAAAAATAAAGATGAGAATTATGTCACGTGGTTTTACTGAATACAAGGCAAACGCTTTCTACGAAATCGACCAAACTTTAGATGAGATAAAAGATATATTGAATCAGCTTAATTTAAGGTAATCTTAAGTTCCCATGATAAAACGAATGTGCATTCATTTTAAATACCTGAAACTCCTGTAACTACCTATATAAAACTTAATTTCAGGTGGCAATTTATCTTGAATTTTAAATCTTACCTTCATGGAATCAATTTTGTTGGCAAGAATGACGATGGTGAAAAATGCATGTGTTTGAAAGAGGTTCCGGGTATGGCTTAATTCTTTTCCAATTATATTTTATAGAGCTGCTTGCTGTCCCATACCCTAGGCAATGGGTAGAAATAGATTTTTCGATTTGTGTTTCCCTCGTAAAGTTGGTTCTTAGAGGAGCTTTTTTCTGTAGGCATAAGTATTTTTATGGTAAAAAATTAAAAATGCATAGAAAAGTTCAATTAGAAGTATGGCTAACCCTATTGCAATAATACAAAAGCCTTCAGAGAGTACTTTCACAGTTGAGCCTAAATTGACCCAAAACTGACATTCTTAATTCTTAACTTAATTCTTAAATAATGTCTCATTCATTTTGCCAAACTTCATCAAAATTCAACGCTTTCTACCTTCACTTTTAACTTTCCTATATTATTTACATGTTGTTTAAATCTTCTAGAGTATCTCATAGTATAGGAGTAGGTACTTTAATTTGAAACACAATCTTCCTACGGAACAAAGAAAACAGTTTTATCTATCCATTTCTGTTTGGTTACCCTAGCTATTCTTATTTTATATAACAAATAGCATAAATATAATTGAAATACGAAAATAATTATATATTTTTAAACTTTGCTTTTTTTAAGATCAAAGACGGTTTATATTTCAAAATTGGACGTTACCTTTTCAGCTAAATAGTTATACTAAAAGTGAGTAATTTAATGCAAATTATTATCTTAAATAATTAAAACTTTACAATAAACGATTGTGTCATTAAGTGATTTAAACATGGAAAATATCATTTTTTCACGTTTCGTTTGCAAGGTCTTGTATATATAACTTTATAATTTTTTCTCTTCTTCTAATGCCAACTAAAAATATATTATTTATTTAGATAAATGTTCATGTACACTTACTTCAATAGGACTAAGGGGACCTCCAGGCCCATTAGGACCTCGTGGGTCACCTGGTTTTGATCCTCAATTTAACGAAAATAAGGTATCTAATTTATATTGAAAGAAGTTCAACGTTTTTTTATAAACATATGGTAAAGTTTGCTTTAACTGTTAAGTTAACTCAGTTGTCTTAAAATTGCCTGGTTTTTCGGATATTTTTAACATTCAAGCATACAATCTATCCAATCGTTTTGGTAATCTGCTAAATTTATCAAAAAGATTGGGAGAAACTTTCTACGATTAGAAGTTACAACTAATTGTAGTTATTATATTATTCTTGTATATAGAAAATGAAAGGTAAGGTTGGTGGTAGAGGACCAAAAGGAATGAAGGGAGAACGTGGAGGGAAGGGACCGCCAGGTAAATGTTAAACTTGTTTTATCAATTAAACGAGTTTCCTTTGTACATAATTATGCAGTTGATTTTTGAAATAACATTTTCATTTATTCATTTATTTGTAATATCTTCGTAGGTGATCGATTTGAAGTTAAGCATATTTTAGATTTGAGAAAGTATGCTTATGGAAAAGATATACTTCCATTAACAATTTCTATACATTTGTTTATAAACATACCTACAAACCTATTAAAAGAACTTTTGTGGTCTCTGCTTCAAATACCAAACATTCTGTTATGGTTTTTATAGGCATCAATGGAAAGTGTCTCAAAGAATGCGAGAAAGGAACAAGAAAGAGTACAGTTTTCAATCACTGGGGAAAATCGTCTTGTTTAAATCCAAATGAACTCGTCTATACAGGTTTTAATATTAAATTTATATTCACCCTCAGGCCTTCAATACCATTATCCTACATTCTTATTCTTCAACATTTAACTTATCAAATCTGAATGTAAATATAGAATATAGACTGTAATATATGACAGGCAAGTATCAGATTTGATCATTTTAAATTGGTGAATCATTTTAAAATATGTTCCTTCATTGTGAGACACCATTTTACCTTTCATTACGATAAATACAACGTATATAATTATATAGGGCAGACTGTTGGTGGACAACATTCTATGGAATATGGTGGTACCAATCTCCTTTGCTTACCAAATCAACCAAGCAGTACAAAAAGTACTGAGACAGTTGATACGCAGAAAAAGTCTTACATTTTTGGTGTGCAATTTCAATTCGGTGAAGTTAATCTACTGAATGCTCCGTCCGGAAATTATTTCAATGCGTTCTGTGCAGTATGCAAAAGACACGGTAAAACATCAACGGTAATGTTACCTGGTCAAACAGCTTGCCCGAAGGGATGGAAAGATGAATATAAGGGATTTTTGATGGCACCACGAACTAGTTTAAAGCGTACCAAATATATTTGCGTTGATGAAAGGACAGAATTACGAGACGGCTCATTTAAAAAATCACGAGTTGCAGGATATTTGAATTTTGTAGAGACTCGATGTGGTTTAAATGATGTTCCTTGCCGATCAAAAGATTACATAGAAAACTATGAGATAGCATGTGTTGTTTGCTCAGTATAGTATAATGTTATATGTAACATACACATACACATTTATGAGGACGCATATTGATAACAGTGCAATCTTTCACTGAAATGTTTTATCCTCTGTAAATATTCGCTAATAATAATAATAATAATAATAATAATAATGAACAATTTATTTAACAAAACGGAAAATTTATGAAAAAGGACAAAATAAACTTTTCATCTCACACGTAATCCTATGCGAAATGGTCCCGTAAGTAACCAAACGAAAAGGTGGCCGTCATTCAAATTTTATTGGCCAAGAAAAAAAACGTCGTTCGCTCGATGAAAAGTAGAAACCGCTTTTACTTTGTCACCTTAACAAAGAGAGTTTTATTTATCATCATAAAAAATGTCTAATAGAGATTAACTTGTCATTGGTTAAAAATGGAGTCGGTTAATTACGGTATTATTGTGGAGTATTCACAAATTTTATCTTTACAATTTTATTAAAACTTTATTTATAATTATTAGATGATCCAGAATCATTTCTTCATATAACTCGACATATAATAATATACTTTATATATAATAATAATATTTCAAATCGTAAGCAATATAAACGATTAACTAAATTAAGAATTATTGACAAACTTCTATAGCGGAAACCTTTGGTTTAGAGAGTTTTTAAAGAGAGCTGATTGTGTATATCAAAATTATCATCAAATCATTCTTTATCGTTTATATCGAGCATAATCTTCTTGAACTGCCAATTAAGTCATTTATTGTGGTTTTTCAAAGTAAATAAACAACAAAACTTGAATATTTGCATTATTTGTAATCCAATCTTATTCTTGACCATTTTATGTGTATAGTATTCATTCAGTTTAATTCATCGCAAATGCGGGAGGAATCTCGTAACAAAAACAGAGTCCCCAAAACATTATAAATTGAAAATTCTTCCCGTCAGCACAATTTGAACAACTTTTGTTTTTCTTCTGCCAAACATTACAAAAGGGTCGATACAAGCAAAACCTTTTGCTCGATTTCTTAATGGAAGCTCCGTGGATCTAAAAGAAAGATTTTGGTCATATTTAAATAATATAATAACGATTTGCTGATACATATAAAGAAATCAGATTTTACACAAGCATTTTCTAATCATAATTACGTACATGAATTAAAAAAATAGACCAAACAGCAGCCGCTGCATTTTGGTAACACATATTTTCATAACTTAATGATTAAGGAAACGTCTTCAATTTTCGTTCCACATTGTTCCTCGCATAGTTTTCTCTTTTTAGAAATTTGATTAAGAAACACCGTCTTTTCACTCTCTTTCGCAGATATTTTTCAACCGTTCTTGTTTTAAATTTAGAGTCAACCAATATCTGTTATAGTAAATAAAGTGGGTGTGTTTTTTGCACGAGGGCTTGTAAATGCAACTTTGCAGGCTTGTAATAGTAATTGTTTATCGATATCAAAATATTCATAGCAACAAAGTTACATGAAAATTGATCAATAGTTATTTAATGCTTTTCTTGATAATAATTCCTTTTTACTGTAAATGGATTATAGCCAATGTTGGCAGTTTTAATTTCACAAAGACTCTTTATGTTTTTTTAAGAGTTTTTAATTTTTATATAACATTATAAGAATTATATAACAAATAAATCCTTCCTTGGCGAGCTTAAATTAGAAAAGTGGAACAATGCAGTTCGTTCTAATTTGTTTCAAAACTCGGATGGTAATTGAATTTTTACTTATACTCAAATCGCTTTGTATTTATATAATATAATGATATACTTACGGTGCAGCCAAATACCATCAAAATAATTATAAAATTCATTGTCATTGCATTCTTAGAGTTATTACTTGATGTGTCGTTGATCAATCACTCCTAGCAAATAACGAAACCGTCCCCAAAAAAATGTTAAAAAGTATTTAGAAGAATACTCTAATTGGTGCAAAACCTCAAGTGTTCGAAAAATTTGCCTTTTCAAGGTGTTGGTTGTATTCGAGCTAATTGGGAAACGGATATATAACTATCTCGTCTAATTAACACCAATGTGTGTTGTGGTACAATCATTATTACCTTAAAATTAATAATATGGTCTCATTAGTTCCTGATTCAACTCATAAGAATGTTAGATTTTCTTTTTTCTTTTCAGTTGTGCGTAAAAGGACATATTTTTGTGGTAAACAAATTTCTTTATCAATGCATTTCTCGCCTTGTCGCCAGTTCATAGCTATCGCGTTTTTATTGGCAGCGACAACCAGAAATAACAATGACATTGTTCCACAAAAGTTTTCTACTAATAATTATTTCCTCAAAATTATTAAATTAAAGGCCTCAGCAATGAGAAAAATGTTATTTTATATCACTAAAATGCCTATTTAATTTCAGCACCGTATTATTGGCATATTCTTCTTTTTTTTAGATAATGGCGTCAAAATTTTCAATCTGTGGACGTAAATACTATTATAGATATATATGTCTAATTTGTTTCAAAACTCTGGCGGTAATTGGAGACAAGACACAACTGAGGTGATATCGCTAAGGTAAGAGACTAAAAAAAACCTAAAAGGTTAAAAAGGAGTTATGTCTAACAGAAACTGGAATAGCTGACCACTTTAATGCGTTTGGACTTACAAATGAATCAGATTGAGAAGTTAATTATTGCACAATATATATTATTGGTCGGTTTTGTATCACCATCACGGGAGGAAATGCGTCAAACTGTTCATCAAACTCCATAAAACTCGCGAGTTTGATAAAAGGTTTGACGCATTTGAGATGAGCCATCAAACACAATTTCTTTCGAAACATGAGAGAAGAGAAGAAAAAAATCGTGTTTGATGTAGTTTGATGAAGTTTGTTCGCGATCAAACGTTTCATCAAACCAAGTTCGATGTTTGATGGCTCTTTGACGGATTCGAGTCAAATTCTATCAAACAGTTGCTTTATTATCACTGTGCTGAGTACAAAACATAGACGATGGAGGGTCTTTTGAACGTTTTGACAACTTTTGTGAAATTTGTAGCCACTCCTCATCAGAAGATGGAACTTTGATGAGTTAGTGCTAGCCTCTCATCTGCGTTGACGGGATTAGTTCCTCCAAGTCTCTCCTTTGGTGAAATTAAATCCGAAATCTTCGTTAAAATGAAATCAAAATCAGCTAAGTCTACGGGACATTTATCGGAACCCAAGTCAATCTTCTATTTTTAGTTCTTTTATAACATTGTTGAAGTACCCTTTTTCTTCTCTACATTTGATCCAATTACGTGTTTTTCCTCGGTGAGGCTTTTCATCATCGGGGTCTATTAGCTCGCTCGACACAACAAGTGTTGCCGCCGCCATTTTGTATTTTTGAAAATGAATGGGTCCTAGGTAATTCGAATGTTTTGATGAAACGTATTTGAATGAGTTGACGCAAATGGAAAATTCGATTTCATCAAACATTCGAAGTTTGACGAAATTTTTATCAAACAATTTAGTGACTGGTTTGATGAACAGTTTGCATTTGCTCCCGTATTTAAGAAGAAGCCTAAAGTTAGAGCAATGCAGTAGCAACGAATAAATCGTTCCTTTCCGAGCTAAAATTGGAAAAATTTAACGATGCAGTTTGCTCTAATTTATTCGAACAAATAACTCATTTGTTTTATACCCAAATTGCTTTGTTCTTCTCTTCTGACCAGGTATTCACCTTGTTCACTTCCAACTGCATTTCGTCAATTACTTGTTGCAGATTAATGACCTTTGTGTGTCGTAGTAATGTCGTATCGTCTGCCCGAAGAGACCAGCCCCCCCCCCCTACTTTTTTCCCAAAAAAAAAAGAATTGTTTATTTAAATAAAAATTGAAATATTACGTAATTGGCACATCCTTGTGTTAGATATTTTTATCAAAAGCCGCAAGCGAAAGTGAATGGCACATGTCTACCCATCATACTGAACGTTCAGAAAAGTTAATAAGAGACAATTCAAAATTTTTTTTAACTATGTGTATTTTTTCTAAATTGATTTTAATATTTGACTAATAATTTAATTAAAACAAATTTGAATTTAATTTGGGTTAAATTATCCAATCTGGAAGCCTTAAATTTCAAAATTTTTTCGTCGCGTCGGACCCAACCATGGTGGGTCAAACCAACGAGCTAGAAAATAATAGAGGGCGAACTCGCGCTGTTCTATTGTGATGAGGCGTGGGTCCGTCACAATCTTTTGATCGGCGGTAATTCTTTTGATATATGTTCGCTATTTACTTAACAGTTATTGTTTATTATTGGTCGAAACTGGATTACGTGATATATATTTTTTAAGTCGCGAAGTGAAGTGAATGGTGAATGTAATTATCGTAAACAATATCTTATTATTTAAATAAACGAAGCTACAAGCATGAGCAAGATGACTGAACAAGATAAAAGAGATTTTGAAATTGAAGAAAGTAGCAAGATAGTAGATGCAAATCTGACTGTAGACAAAAAAATTCAAAATTGTGGCACTTGAAAAAAACAAAAAAAACTAGGTTACAAGATTAGCTATAACTAAGGGAAGCCTCAACCAATAAATCCCAAATAAAGTTTAAAATAATATTCAATCTTTCTCCTATCAACGTTATTTAAGAGGTTTTTAAGAGGCGCTTATGAATACAAAAATTTTAGTAACCACTTTAAACTCTATTTTGAAACTCAAGCGTTCATATAGTGTCCTTTCTAGTTAACATTAATTCCTTATTTTTTTACTGGATGTGAATTTCATCTTTGTTTATACTCAGAGAAAAGCCCTTTAATAAGAATACTCAATATACCTGACAAAAAAAGCAATTTTTGTTAGGGTATGTAATTTAGTAGATGAGTTAAAAACCAGTGCATCCAGTGAAATAGACCCCACACTTCAGTTTTTCGGCTACATGAAAGAAAAGAAAAATAAATGGAATATCAATAGGATATTTGCGCGATCAAATGTGTAAACAGGAGAGTTCGGCCTCTATTATTTTCTAGCTCGTTGGTCAAACTGAAAAACTTTTTAAATTTTTTTTTTAACAAATGTGTAGTACTATGACGTTCATAAAATCGCGATAAAATTGTGTTTATAATAAAAAAAAATTGATTGATTTTGTATATGCATAGGTCTTTGATGGTTGATTCTATTTTAAATTCAGTCCCCATCATCACTTTTGCGATAAACCAATAAAATATAGGCATCGAAAACAGCTGATGTATGCATAAAAGCAAAAATAAAATGGTACCCGTAGCAGCAAAATTATGGCTTTCTTGCCCTAATCCATGTTGTGACAATTGTCGTGAACTTTAAGGCATCTCTACTTTATGTCTGTGTATATGGTGGATTATTACAATTAGGCCCTTAGGCCTTCTCTTGTTTATATTTATAGTAAGCTCTTTTATTTATATACTTTCATTTCAAATTTCAGTTTGTTATACATATAAGTCCCAATTTTTCATGTTTCTTCTAGGGGTTTAGCTATATATATATATTTTTTTTTTTGCATTATAATGACTTCCATCCTAGGGGCTAAAACAAGTTTGCATTTGATTCCAGGGGGACAGGCTGTTTCCTTCTGTTTATTTTTTCTAGAGGAATCTACTCAGATTGTATATATATACCTAGTATCTGAGTACTTCCAGGGGTGTTCTCAATTTTTAAGTTTGTTTGTCCCTTGCTTGCTTGGCTTGTGCCTTGGTCCAGCCTCAAAATTCCTTTGAGCTATTTTGTTTTCCAGGGGTACCTGCAATTTTACAGTTTAGTAAACTTTCATTACTTTAAGAGAGTATATATATATATATATATATATATATATAAGGTAGGGGCACCTATTATCGGTAAGGTAACTATTAGTGCAGTTATATTCACGAGTATTATAT
>JAUEKX010081004.1:0-25532 GCA_031834005.1 Dendronotus venustus
AAGATGGAAGTTACTGCTCAATTTTCAATCTCAAATTAAGTACTTTTTCAAAAAGGGCTGGCACTTAAAGGGTTAATTTATTGATTTGATTTGAGATCAATTTATATTGACTTGACTAAATTTTTATATATATATATATAAGTCATGCTTATACATGCTGACCGATCAAATGTCTGATCACAACTGATCACAAAAAGAGAGAAAAATTGTGTCCTTTTATAAACAAATATTACCTAATTCTGAAAAACTGATTATAATGTATGCATATATTACAGAGGTGTTTGTCAGTATATCACCTACCGGTGATGGTATATACAGGCTTGCCAAGCAAATGGACTGCACGCATCAGGATATTGTGGGTGATAAGTGTGTACGGATTAATGCTGGTGATATTACGTTTAGCAATTAAGATAAGATGAAGGCTTGGGTGAAACATTATGCAAGACTCCTAAACATTGAGTTTGAGTGGCCAAATGACTTGCTTTCTGAGATACCTCCAGTTGCTGGCCCTCCTTCAGTGTGTCTACAGAGCTGGTCCAAAAGGCTATTCACAAGATGAATGAATAGTAAGGCCCCTGGCCCTTCTGACATCACTGCTGAGGTGCTCAAAGCATCTGGTGAAGAGGGGTTTGAGTTGGTGAGGCAACTGGCAGAGTCAGTCTTCTGTGAAGGTGAAACTCCTAAAGACTGGGAACTGAGCTTCATCCTAAATCTCTATAAAGGCAAGGGTTTGTGCCAGGCAGAGGCACCACTGATGCCATTTTCATTGCACGCTAACTGCAAGAGAAGTACATTGCTGCCAAGAAACTTCTATATATACTTTGCGTTCATTGATCTTGAAAAAGCATTTGATAGGGTGCCTAAGAAAGTGCTCTGGTGGGCTATGAGAACAGCGTACAGCGATGAATTTAGTATAGGTGTTTGGGTCCACCAAAGTTCTGTACTCAGCCCTCTTCTCTTCATCTTGGTTCTGGAGACACTGTCGAGTCAATTTCAAACTGGTGCCCATGGGAACTCCTGTATGCAGACGACCTTGCTGTCATTGCAGATTCCCTTGATGAATGCATAAGTTGCAAACTTGGAAAGCTGGCATGGAGAGTAAATACCTTAGATTCAAGATGAGAAAGACTGACATGTTGGATGCCGGTAGTGACTGCAAATGCGCTATCACTGCTCGCTGTGGTGTTTTGTGGGGAAAGTTCAGAAAGCTCCTGCCAATCCTGACATCTAGGCACGTTTCCCTCAAGATTCAGGGCAAGGTGTTTTCTACTTGTGTCCACTCTGCCATGCTACATGGTAGTGAGACATGGGCTCCAAACTCTTCTGATCTGGAACGGCTATGTTGTAATGATCGAGCTATGGTCAGATGGATGTGTGGTTGCAAACTTGTAAACAGTATCCCATCTTCTGTGATTTACAAAAAAACAGTGATATCACAAATATTGTACGCACTCTGCGTCTCCGTTGGTATGGTCATATACAGCGAGCAACATTTTAGATCAACACCTTAACAAGTCTGGATATCCCAGGCTCTAGAGGTTGTGGCAGACCAAGGAAGACATGGTCGGAATGTGTCAGAGATGATGTAACTGCATGTAACCTGGCTGATGTTAACCTCTTGGACCGAACTACAAGGAGAGAAGGAGTAAGATGTTGCCTGGTGTTGCCTACCCCTGCGTTCGAGACACCCGCAGCACCTTAAATACCAAAACTGGATATGACTGGATGGTGATGTTATAAGTTAAGACATGAGATCATAAAAGTTAATTGCCTAGAGACACACGAATGACAAAAGAGAAAAGAGACCAAATACTGTCAAAAGGCTGAGCAAATGAGGCCAAAACTTAAAAACTTACTTAAAAGCTTCACTTAATATCATATTTTGGAAAAATTCACCTGATTGGGCAACTTTTACATACTTAAGAGATTTTCACATCAAAAAAAGAATTTTGATTAAGGTATATGCATATACAATTTACATTTATAAAAAATAGGTGTAGAAATATAAAACGATTTTTTCTTCTGCTGGAATTTTAATTTCAAGGATATGAAAAAATGATCTTTATTAGGATTTGAACGTTTTAATAGGAAACTCGTGTATAAGAAACTAAAGGCTGCTGTTACCAAAAAGGAAAACTAGCATAGCGAAATATATTTGTGTTGAGTTTTTTTTTCATTCATAATAATGGCAAATTTTATAGATTTTTTAGCAGAAAAATTACAGTGGTTTCCTGGTTACTATAAAAGTAAATGTCTTTTTTTTTAATTAAGGAGAAAACTATTGTTAAACGTTCAAAACTTTTCAGAAAATTCTTCCTTTTTAATAGATTTTTCCTTTGTGAAGGTGGAATTCAGGCAGTTTGTTTTGAATTATATAAAATATGACCAAATGCTGTATTCACTGAATATGGGAATTTTCCATAAAGGGTACTTGAAAAATTGAAGACCTTTGTGGTCAGTTTAGAAATATTGTTGTTTTGCATTCTTAAATAGTGTTTTAATAATGTTATGCAAGTCGCTGCATGATACGGTATGTGGTATTAGCAAGAACGCTTTTTACCTGTGATGAAATAATATTCTCTGATTTATTTTTATAATTTTAATAGCGTAGTATTGTAGAATTGAAAAGATATGAAATGAAAAATCAAATGAAAGCCAGAGAAGAAGATAGCAATGGAACGAAAATTTCAGATTTCAGAAATACTTATTGGCTAACAAGAATTATATTGATTAGAGCAATTGCTTTCATATATTGTAAGTAGCTATCTCGACTATAATCGGAATTTAACAGTAATTAATCCCGCTCCTCATTATAATCGAGATTTGTCCTCCCATACTTTCATCACGCAAGGGATTCTGTGACACATTGGTTAAGATACTCTAAAACGAATGGCAAAATTAATCACCCAGTCTTTCTAATCCCACGTACCTATCCACCATTTCCTTCTATTTAGAGGGAGAGTGGTGCAATTTTGAAGTGATTGACAAGGGCTTAACCACATGGTCCTTAAGTTGCTTTTATTAGCCTGTACTGTTTTATCCAGTCTAGTTAAAGTAAAAAAAACATAGCTAGTTTTTTTGCTATAAGCTATCAGCTTTTAAGAGAAATGACTTATTTATGAATCTTAAACAATTTATATACTTGATTTATGAATAACTCAAAATTTCTGATTCTGTTTTAATTATCATTTTTAGGTGTGGCCTTTCTCGTTGCGTACCAACAAAATAAGGAGCTTCTTGGAAAGAGTGGATTACTTCCAGCAAATCTATTTTTACATAAGATCAAGCAGCATTTTGGATCAAATCATTTGAATACAGCTTTTATGAATATACCGACATTGTTAATATTCACCAACGAAAATGAAATTAATTGGTGGTTAGACACAATATCTCTATGTGGGATAACACTGTCGTCGATTATATTAATTTCTGGTGTTTCTAATATGATATTTATGTTTGTCTTGTGGATTTTATATCATTCTGTTGTTAACATTGGTCAGAGATGGTAAGTAGAGGATGATGTAACTTAAATCTTCTATTGGAGAAACACCAAATAATGAAAAACCTAATCATAAAACGTTGAAATAATGTTCGTTCTAACATCGTGTATCGACTGAACTTCCATAAACCTTTTTCAGAGCAAATTTGCCGCAAAATTACTAAAATCGCCAAATTCAATGCGAGCCAAATATTGTTTTCCTTTGCGCCAAATGAATTGTTATTTCGACAGCGTCAAATTAAATCCAAAAAAGCTTTTCTTTTCGAGTGACCCAAGTATCGTAAATATCAGTAGGCTGTTCTCAATAACCAGGAATAACCTAGGGGTAACCTAAACAATATAACATTGATCATAATTCCTATAATTTAACGAAAGTCCTTTTGTTTGGCTAAATTACAGTGCGCTAAATTTTCTATTATTTTGGTTGCGCCAAATTAAATTCGCATCAATTTTTCCCTCTGCGCCAAATTTTCTCTGAATAAGTTAATTTATTCAAAACGGTATAATGAAAATATTTATCGATATTTATCCATTTATTTTTTTAGGTATACCTTTGGTAAGTTTTGGTATTTAATTTTTGTATTTTATAATATTGTTTATTTCCTTTCTTTATGTTTAATAAAGATATTGATACTTTGCTGTGATATTGATATTGATAATATATAAAATTTATTTCCGCGAATATTTTGGACCCAAATTACAACATTAAATATTGGAAAATACAGAGTGTATCAAAACGGTTCCCTCGTCAACAATTAACCTTTCGGTAAAAACCACTGGAAATTATTAATCAAACATTGTCATGTCTTTTTTAAGCTATGATCAATATACACTCTGTATTACATATTGTGATTATTTTAATTGTAGTTATCACCATTTAACCTTTAAAATTGTCCAACGCTAAAAAAACAGCACAATCAATACTAGAGGAAACAAAGGATTAATTATTAATTGATTATTAGGTTGGGAATCTCAATTACTTGAAACCGGTTTTTTGGGAATTTTCCTCTGTCCATTGTTGTCAATGAGAAAATTTGAAAGACATTCATCACCCTCAATAATTGTTATTTTTGGATATCGTTGGCTTATTTTCAGAATAATGATTGGTGCAGTACGTATTATATTTAATATCAATTAACAATTTGTCCGCAGAGAACTTTAATTATCAGTCAATTCTATTTTCATAAAAAAAAATTTCAAAAAGTATTTGCAATAGCAAAAGAATTAGTGGCCTGTTTTACTATTTCATCTAGATTCAGTAAAACTCGGCGCTATCATTTAACAATATATCTTCTTTGACTTATGTTAAGTTAAACAGTCTGAATGAACCGGATCAGTCTAAGTCGCTTAAGTCTTTCTAGGACGTCCAAAGAATTATAAGGACTTCGAATGCATTTTTTTAAATAAAAGCAATAAATTCATGTTATAGTGTTCATGATTTATTTTTATTTTTGTCTAAAAACCCATAATTTTCAAGTATTTTGTACGTTCATGTTTCTTAGAAGTTTCAAAAGTTGAGCCTCGTCGTTCTTATAATAACTTTGTTGAACATGTAGACATTTAAACATTAACTAAAGTCTCTTACTAAATATTAATTTTGTAGGGACTTATCAAGATTCGAGGAGATGAGTGTTGGAGAGATTTAACTTGCATGAACTATCATTACGAGGTATTTATCTACTCTTGCATACACCAGTATTTTTTTTCATTTAATTTTGCGATTTTTAATTTTTCAGTTCCTATGTAAAAACTAAGGGGTTTTGAAAATGAATTGTTATTTCATGTTGAACACTACTAACTTCTAAGGTTGATCCTTCAAATGAAGGGATATTATACGCGTGCTTCTGGTAATATTCATTAAATTGCTCGTGTTAAGTTGAATTGCTTAAAGAGCAATCGAGAAGTTTTCATGTGTTGTTTTTTACTATTAATATTGATGTTTTTAGACTCAACCTGTACCGAACCCCATTAGTTATTATCTGCATCAATCACCACTAGTTGTCCATCAGCTCGAAACACTATCTAATCATTTCGTCGAACTTATTGCACCTTTCTTTTTATTTCTTACAAGAAGATTTCGTTTGGTTGGTGGACTTATACAAGTTGTTTTCCAAGTAAGCATTTTTTCTAAATCTATAGTTATAGCTATTATTGTAGGTATTATTTTGGCATTAAAATGTTTAAATATATATAATAAAGCATTACTCGGTATCATTTTTTATTGAGTACGGCTACATTGTCCGTGATCCTTCGTGAAGAAACATAAAATGCTAAACTACGCTCACTGGATAATGTTTACGTTTACTTTAATTGTGCAGTAGAATTGTAGCCCGGAAGAGAGTTGCTAGCTAAATAGATGGAGAAATAAAAATTGATAATGGTTGTTATGAAGGCGTTTTTAATTCATCTGGCTTTTTCATTATATTTTGATGTCGGAGTAAAAGATTTTGGTTTAAATGTTTTAACAACAGATTCAAAAACTGTAGCTAGCAAGAAAAGCCCAACTTTTAGTTGTTTAATTAAGTTTATAGTACCTGTAATTATTCGATACTAATCATAAATGAAATTTAATAATATTTTGCCCATTGCTTCTCTGTTTTTGTATCTGGAAGCCTTTATTTTTATTTTATTTTTTTGAGAAAGTATTTTTTCTTTAAAATAATTGAGTTGTCATTTAATTGAACGTTAAAATTACACGATGAATAGACGTAGATATAAAATATATTTCTTAAAGACAATCGCTTTTTAACAAGATAGGGGTATCATTGCAAGGTCTTGTGAAATAATTATGCCCATACATTTACAGGTGTTTTGATCAATTAATTCTAGGCGTCCGTATACTCCTGCACAACATTTAACTCCTGCGTCAACAATATTAACAAACATTTATATATTATTAAAGTGTGTACATAGCCATTACCAATGGCTTTAATTTCTTAGTATTTTGCTACATTTCATTATTGCATAACAACTTTATTGCTTTGTTGATTTTTCAGACAGTCTTAATCGTCAGTGGCAACTTGAGCTTTTTGAACTGGTTAACAATTATTCCAAGTTTGGCATGCTTTGACGACCAGAGTCTACTGTGGATATTCTCAAAGAAGACTACTGATGAATTAAAAGAAGTAGTTTCAAGTTCCAATGATCAAAAATATAGATTAGGTGAAATATAAAATGATAACACAATGAATATTCCAAAATACTGAACTCTTGTTAAAAAAATCTATGTATTGTACTATGATAGAATATTTATTTAATGAACGTGTTAATTAACAACATTTTGGGAATCATTCATTGAATCATGATGATTTACAGGTGTTTTTTTATAATTTTAGATTTATTTATTTTGTAGGTCAATGTATACGGAAGGTTTTTAATTTTGGACTAGTTGTCCTGATCGCAACTTTGAGTATTCCTGTCGTGCAAAATCTACTCTCGACACGACAAGCAATGAATACTTCGTTTGAATCCTTTCGAATTGTCAATACATACGGAGCCTTTGGAAGGTTTGTATTAGTATTTGTATAACTTTTTGTGGATGAAATTTTAGATATTTGTCCCTAAATCGCGAAATTCATCAATACAATTATTTACGTATTTTCCATGAATATCTTGTGATAATCTTGTCTGCCCAATGTTGTAATGAATTTCGCACCAAATAAATGTTATTTTTATGAAACCTTTTTTAGCATTACACGAACGCGAACTGAAATTATTTTGCAAGGAACACGCAACAAAACGATCACTTCTGACGAACTCGGTGCAATTTGGGAGGAATATGAATTCAAATGTAAACCAGGTCTTACGAAAAGAAGACCATGTCTTATTTCACCTTATCACTATCGCTTGGATTGGCTGATGTGGTTCGCAGCGTTCATGGTGAGTAGTTAACTATAAACTCTATTCGTATATTTTCTTACAATTGTATAAATTAATATTTGTGGCATTGTCAATAAAAGACCATCAACAACATGGATATTGAGAAAGATTGTGCGTGAGCTAAAGAGTTTAGTCTTCTATCTTCTTCAAAATCTCAATTTTTTTTCGATTAAGTATAAATGTTATATAAACGTGAATATAAACGTTTTCTCTCTGTAGAATTATCAGCAAAATCCATGGCTACTTCATTTGGCAGGCAAACTGTTACAAAACGATAAAAACATTACTACTTTACTTGCACAAAATCCATTTCAAGATGGCGAGCCACCCAGGTATAGTAACAATGAATTATTCGAGAACCTTTTTTTTTAATTTTATCCTAAGCAATCTAAACAAGGCAAAATAGACCACTCCAACGTAAAAAGTTACAGTAGAGATTTTAAGAAACTATTTAAGTTGGATTTAAAAAGAGGCATGTCATAGTTCTCAAGAAAACAAGAAGCTATTGGTGAGTTGCACAGTTTAGAAGTACGTCGAATGAAATCCTCATAGTGAAAAGTCTTATTACATTGAGGGACATTCACAGTGAGTCGATAACTTTTTTGTGAAAAAGTTGGCAAGATGCCAAACAAGTTAAAAAGCTTTCGAAATATCGCGATGACTGTTAAGAAGTCGTAACTCAATTATATTTAATAAGACTTACAAAGACGAAACTATCTATCTATCTTCCTCTGTGCATGAATAAATTTGTCTAAACCACAAATTTTATTATAATTTTAGGTTTATACGAGGAGAGCATTATGAATACACGTATACAAAGCTAGGAAGCGAAGAAGCAGCAAATGGATTTTGGTGGAATAGAAAGCGCATTGGGGCTTATTTTCCTATTGTCGATTTGAAAACTCTTAGATCTGTTCTCGCACAACAGGGATGGAGGTTATGAGTGATATAATCTTAATAAAAACAACAGGTGCTTAATCATGCTTAACTTAAAGATGAGGTGTCATAAGTCAATATTTTTATTTAAACAAATAAATATAAATTCATAAACTATGATACACACCTTTATGCACTTGATGATGTACATAAGTACAAAAAAGCTTTTGTGCTTTTTATTTTATGAAAATATCAATAGATGCTTAATAATAAATTATTTGTTGACTGTTACTTTCGTAAGTTAAAACCCACCGCCTGAAACTGTATTAAATTGACAAAAGAATTTTGATTTACCCTGTATAAGGAATGAAATAATAGGTAAATAGTCAAATTGATTATGCTACGAAAGAAAAATTTGATTATTAACCTTTGCAATAATTATTTATCATTCTATTTCGTTTTGAAAAAGTAAACAATTTACAAACAAATTCAAACCATTCTTACAAATAATTAAATTCTATCCATTTTTTTTTAAAATCGCTTCAATATAATTTTGTCTTTTAAGTGTTTTTATAATTTTTAAATTTTATCTTATAAAATACTGCCAAGTTCCTGTTCCAGGGAATGTAGCAGGGTTTTTGACAAGGTCCACTTCATCATCACATTCGATACGATTTGACGTTAATTGCACATGATAGTGACCCCTCTCATAAACTGGATGACAATATAATCTATTCGAAGGTGTCAATTCAGAGTGATTTCCATCATCATACTCTGTTGACCAATTGCTACCCTTTGCACATGTGTCCATTAACATTGAGTTGTCATCTGAAAAAACTTGGAAAGCATGTGGGCATCCATTAGTGCCCTCAAGCCAGTTAATACTGACATTAAACATTGCGTCTCGAAAAGCTAATCCTTCTCCTCTTGTATTCCTGAAGTGTAAAGTACGGTTTACACTTGGTTTATAACAATATATACGGATGTGATCAATACCATAAGTCATAAGCTGGTTAAAGCTCTTTAACATAACTGTATCAGCGATGAAGCGCCCTGTACTGACTTCGTGAAGTTTAGACATATCTGAATTGTATGCTGGTAAAACCGCATCTGTTTGACTAGTAATTGTAAAATTGGTCACCATCATCCAACCTCCTGCAATTCCACAAAAAAATAATAAGGCTTTTTATATAATTATGCAATAATTAGAATTGTGTATTAATATATTGGAAACATTGTACGAACCTCCATCTGTTTCTTGGTCACAATAAACCAGTATTGATTGGTTGACATATATCCAGTAATATCCCGACTTCAAATTTTCATTCTCGTATTTAATGTGAAGGCAGGAATCTGCTGGATTTTCTTTAGTTTTGCCACGATCTATGACGATGAAATGAGTTAACATAAATACCGTAATTTCATAGATTGCAATACATTATGTCACAGTTTCATTTCATTATTATTTTCTTATGTCTATATATATAATAGATTTTGTTTTATCAAAGAAGTAATAAAATAATGCTGACATAAAATGCATCATTCCAATATAATTGGGGTTTTAAAGTATCAACAATATTTCATCAAAAGTAAGATAACCCATTTGTCATCCTTTGATAGTTCCTTTTATACAGGGCGTTCCGGAAAAGACGTCGAGACGAAAAGTGGAGCTGTGGCCGAGTGGTTAAGGCACTCGTAACCTGCTGGTCAGGGGTTCGAGTCCATTGCCGGTCACAGTGGCGAGGATAACCTCTCGCTGCTAATTGCCAAAGGTTTCCGTTGTAGGTGTTGCGCAACAAAGGCAGGACTCTCATTGATAACAGTTTGATTAGTACTGAAGAGACAATCCTGGGTAAAAATTCGTAAAAAAAAAGTCAGACCATATTTTGTTTAACAATGAAAATATAATTTATGTTGATAAGAAAACAATGGAGTAAATCCTCATCGCTGATCATTGGCTAAAAGCTTTGTTTCGATGTAACATCATTTTTCATTGGTTGTTGTTTATATTATATTTTTATTGTTATTTTCATGTTTTTTAGGTTTGCAAATTTTACGTTATCATAATTCATAAAATTTTTAAGTTATCAAAACCTTAAAATAAGGAAACCTTACAAGTAACAGGATGGGTTATAGTTTCTTCGGTGGTGTTCGGTTGAATTGTTGTTATCATGAATGTATCATTGTTATTGTGAATGTTGATATTGCTATTACTCGGCTTGCTTGTCTACAATATATGCACATATAGAGAAACTTGTATGAAGCATGAGATCTGCTCTGCTTGTGTCTGTACTCTTATTAGAAAGCTTTTTGTGTCCTGATATTTTCATGTTATTTCTGGTAACACTTTAAAGAGGAATGATTTCAAAAAAACTCATAGGAAGAGATGAGAGGAGTTCTAGTAATTACTTACCACATTAACATTTGTGAAGTAAAATCCGTTATCAGATGACTGATAACTTTCCTCATATAAATCATTATTTGAATTGTTTTCTTTCGTACAGTAACACTTGTAAACATCTTCGTTTGATTTCCACATTGTCGCTACATGGTTTATATCCTTGCATACCATTATGCATTCTGTGGTTGAATTTGTAACTACTGGAATTGCATCGGATGGTAGAACAATACGTTCTAGCCGGTCCTGACTGTAGAAAGCTGTCAAGGTATATGAAAGATTTACCAAGAAAACAATGAAATAAAAAATAAAATTCATTTTGTCGTTTTTATTTATTTCGTCTAAACAACATTATTTCTTCATAAATAGAGATAAAAAATTAGGAATAAATTAATCTAAGAAATCATGCCGAAATCACTCTATAGATTACGTGCATAAGTTACAAGAAAGTTTCATAGACAACGCATAAATGAATAAATATTGAACTCTCTCCATCCAATGAGCACTCCTGGATGTTATTGAATATTTATATCGTGTAATTATTTTTATATATTATATGTGTGTGTTTTTAACACCATCTTTTTAATTAATTTCATTAACAACTAAGGGCTTTCTTTTTCTATAAAAACCTAAAATTCATACCTAGAAGTTTTTAAATTAGAAATAACATGATATGTTTTCGTTTGTTTTTATTTTCGTTCTTTAAAAAAGTTGACAAAAAAAATAAAGTTTCAAGCAATGTTTGTATTTTGTTTAGTTGTTTACCTGACTAAATTAAACACTTTATACATTCAAAACATTGTAATGTAATTTGCAGAACGTGTTATTTTGGAAACACAATATATAGATTATCTTTCGTCAAAGTTGCCCCTCCTCTTTTGTGAAGAAGAAGACAATTTTTTTTTCTAACTTTATTACATTTATTAAAGGGTATAAGTTTGTTAACCGCAATCGTACAAAGAGTTTTGGCGGTGGAGTTGCAAATTAAAGAAAATATCAGTTGGAAAAGGAGAGCTGATTTAGAGAATCATAACATTGAGAGTTTGTGGATTGAAATTTTTGTCTCAAAGTCAAAAAGCTTTCTTTTAACAACTTCCTACAGACCACCGCCAATAAATTTAAAGTATCTTCCGTCAGATTCCAACAAAAGTTTTAACGACCTACTATCAAATGCGTCGAAAGAGAAAAAAAGATAATTGTTTTAGAAGATTTCAACGCTAAATTTTTGAAAAATGACAGCAAAACAAGTAAAGAAACTTTCAAATTGAATGGGTTCACTCAACTGATAAAGTGTGCATTCGTATCACGAAAGACACAGAAACATTGATTGATTTAATTGCGACAAACAAACATCGGTTATTTCGTGTGTAGAAGTTTTCCAACATCGATTAGTGATCATGATACGGTATATTGTCTAAGAAAACTAAACAAAATGAAATTCATACAAACAACAGTTAAATGCAGAAATTATGCTCGATACGATCATAAGAGCATGAATGTCGACTTTCATCGTGTCAATTGGTCTCCGTTGTACTGTTTGCGTGACGTCAATGAAGCAGTGAGTCTTTTCAATGAAACAGTGTCTTCAATTTTCAACAAACACGCACCATTCATCATAAAAAAAAATCAGAGGAAAACCATTCAACTGGATCACCCCTAAAGTTAGACGAGCAATGACCAGGGTTGACCAGCTCTGTCAGTGTAGAATACTGATGTACGTTGACGACACTGTGTTGTACTATGAAGTAAAGATTTATTTGCCATTGAACGTGTGCTTACAAAGGAACTGAAATACATTTCTGATTACTTTGTGAGGAATGAACTGATCATCAACCTAAACAAAGGTATAGAACTGATGTTTCTTGGTAATAGCAAAAAACCTTTTTCAAATAAACATGAACTTGTTGTTTACTTTTGCGATCATCGATCATTGCGATCGAAACAACCTCATACATCTACCTTGGCCACATTCTTGATCCGAGTCTCCAACTAAACAACAGTTTCCAGTCAGCGTACAAGAAGGCATCTAGTCGTGTTAAGCTTTTGGCGTCTTTCCACGATCACCTCACACCTGGATTCGTTAAGAAGATCTACTTGACGACGATTGTCCCCCAATTCTTGTCTACATACATGGGTTCCCTGAAGTTACACTTAACTGCTATAAAGAAGGGTAGACTGCAGTCACTGGAAAGGAGAGTTTCAACTATAGCAACAGAACAAGTTTGTTCCATTGAAAGTTTGATGAAAAAATAGTGCTGCGAAATTGTTTAGAAATGTTTAGAAAATGACATTTGCTACAACTTTACGAATTATTTTCAACCCAATCAACATACGATCAATACAAGAAACAATGGTTTCGTTTCCTCGGATTAAACTAGAATTCGGAAAAAGATCTTTTAAATTTATAGGTGCTAAATTGCATAATGAATTGCCACTTGAAATTCGAAAAAAAGCGGCCAAAGTTTTTGGAAAAAATTAAAAAATATATTTTAATAATCAAGCGTACACCTTCTCACTACTTTTCTTGTATCTCGTATTATTTCTTAATCTCTAAATGACATCCTTGATGATTTTTCTGTAATCATTTGTCCATCAATAAATTGTCTTTTATCTACATTCACCCCTTTTATGCACACACAAATTTATGAGAACCCGTATTGATAACAGTATTATTTTTTATTGGCTTGTTTATCCTCATTGTAAAAATTCGTAATAAGAATAACAATAATAACAATAATGTGATCTTAAAGGTTATCCCCCGTAGTGTATCCCCGCAGTGTTTTAACATTTTTTTTTTCTTCCTAATAGTTTTTCCCATTTTTAATTAGCGCATAAAATAGTGAACATGCACACTCAATAATTTTATGTCAAAAAAGTTTCCAGACGCTTCTAGTTAACGAAGCCAGCCAACGAGCAGTACATAATAAAATGTGTTCTCACGGTGTTTCTCTCCTGAGAGGATGTGTTCTTCACATCAAACTTATTTAGCCTCCTGGCATCGTATCTTATTTGAAGTTCCTGGAAGCTGCAGAACTGACAATTTTTAGAACACCTGGATTGGCTGCTTTTGAGTTGTGGGGTTTCCACAATGAAATTGCATAAATTATAAACGTAACATTTTTTTTATGACTAATGAACGTGATATTTCAGTTTGAAGTAAACCAGATATACATTTTCTATTTTGGAAGCTATTTCGTTACATATGTACTATTATAATATAAGAAAATATCAAGTTATGAATTAATAATTCAAAGCGATTCTATACACTACTTTTTCTTTTGAAAACTAAAGATGCCTCAAATGTTATTAATTTTTGAATAACAAGATTGGTATTTGTTATTCATATATGGTACTCTCAATCAATGTTGTGCATGAGAGAATTCAAAAGAAAAACTTGCGAGTGTTTGCAAATAAAGTAAAGTAACGAAAAAAGAAGGTGTTTCATAAATAGGTGATAAAATAAAGAATTTATCGTACTTCTCTTGGAACAAGAAAACTATTTCAAAAATGTGTAAGTCTTTTATTTTATAAATCTGCAAATTTTCAATCAACTAAGCGTTGAAATTTATTTCAAAAGCCGTTATTTAAGAAAATTGTTTTATTTGATAAAAAGTTCGCGTTTTGTTCATTGCGCAAAAATTTCTGATCTGCCCTCGAAATATTTTTGAAAATATTTTTACAGGTTTTTAATTTTGTGATTATTAAATTTTCTTTAAATATTCATAAAGTAGCACCTCTTAACTTCGAGGCATTATCTTAATACTTATTTTAACATATTGATATAAAATGTATTTTAGGAAAGTACTTCTAAAAAAAACTAATCGGGAGAAGAAAATATAATGAAAAGGATTGCAGTAGTTAAAGCAGCGTGGGACTTTTTTAACGTGATACTTATATGCTAAATTACAAAATTAAAAGAAGAAAAAAATAATCACTAACAGTTACGGTACATCATATTAAAAATAGAATTGAATTTTTTCTTCCTCCAAGAAAATGAACAGTTGGCTATTGGAAAGAAAAAATAAATCCATTCAAATGGATCGCAATTTGATATCAAACTTAAAATCTAGAGGCATGTTTTTGCGTCCTAAAAGTAAACAATATTTCGTTAAGATCTTAATTAATTAAGCTGGTCTAATTTGAGTGACAGATTTGTCTGTTTTGTTGTTTTTATCGGTGTTCTGGGTAAATTTCTTCTAACAATAAGTAGTATGCGCATGCGTATATTTGTAGCAGATCCATCAGACAAATGTAAACATGTTGTAGCAAGATCAAATGAAAATACAATAGTCATCGTTGATGGTAAGATATGTACTAAAACAATTTATTAGATGTATGCTAATTTCATACCCTACGTTCGTCTTCTTTTTCTTCCTCTTCTTCTTCTTCTTCTTTTTCACAAATACCTTCTTTACTGTGTAGTCTTATAGCTTTTTTGTTCTAATAAAATTAAATTACATTTTAAGGTCAAAATACCGAAATTTATTTTCCGTTTTACAGTTTTAATTTTGATATAATTTTGATCTGATGCCAGACCGAATTCGATGATGTGAATATGGCAAAATCCAATCTTTTTTTGTTTTTAAAGATCTTCAGATGCTAGTTTTATCTAATTTATTTTTCTGATTTTGTTCGCGTTTTTTGAACACTATCATCTGAAAATTTATCATTTTTTACATCAGGACCGAACTTTCATTTTATTTAAAAAGGATGTATTTGGATTAAGGTTTTCAACGCAACCTGCGTTATAATAAGGTGATGAGGATATCAAAGGTCAAAATTATGTTTTTTATTTACTCTTGTAAGTATTTTTTTAAAACAGTGGACCAATTTTTACAATTTTTATTTACATTCCAAAAGTTTTTAATGTCTTGACCTGTGTCACCTTTTGCTGTTGTGCTCCATAATTGTTTACAAATAGCACAGGCTTTGGATTTCCTTACAATTTTATATTTTGTTCTCCACCAGAAGTATTCATTGTATGCAGTATCATTCGAATTTAAGTAGTTTAAATAAGTTCCAAGTGATTGTAAACTCTCAAAGTTTTGTATGTTGACGAAGCTATGGTTCAATGCAATTGTTGGATCACTGTATACTGTACCTCCTAAAACGATTGGAACGAGTCCATACAGAAGTCCGTTTTGATAATATTTCTCAGTGACATAATAATCACAATACGAATTCTCCATTGAAAAACTAAACTTATATTTACTCATAATATTTCTACAAGACTTGGAAAACCTTTTGCACTTTGGTAAGTGAGTATCTCCAACAAGTTTTCCACATCGACCATACACATCTATAGATACGTACTTCTTTAGTTCTTTTATCATTTCTAACCTAGGTCGTAAACAGTTGTTTATTGCTGTAAAAATCATTTTGGATTTATCTCTTGCAAAGTCTTTAAATTGATTGTTGTTTTTCTGTTCTACAGTGTTTTTCAATTTGTATTTTCCTGTTGAATAAATTGCACTTGTGTTGTTATTTTCTAATTTTGGCAACTTAGAAGTGCTAAATGTTATGGAATTATATTCACGGGTCACAACACCACTATCAGTTCCAATAGGAATAATGTGGAAAATCGGATCATACACTTCAGACATCGAACTGTAGGTACATGTCCAATTAAATACGTTATTATAAGATAATGGATCTCTGGTCAAGTGATACGGAGGTTCTCGCAGATTCCAAATCCATATTTGTTTTGATGAAACTTGTTTACGTAATCTCTGCAAGATTCTTGATGATGGTAGAGATGGCTCATGAAACACAACTGCATCACTCGCATTCACTTTATTCTTATCATAAGTGACAGAACATGGTCCACCTGCATTGCATGGAGTTCCATCCAACTCTATCAAACGGTTCGCCGCTGATATTCTCGGCCACTTTCGTTTACCTGAATAAGGTGTATAAAAGAGAATAATTTTCCCTCTGGCGGAGATTGGATCCGCTTTCATTCCATATCCATTTATAGGGGTAATAGTACTTGATGTTTGTGTACTCGTTCTCCGCAAGATATCTCTTTGTTCGAATCTACTAGTATCTGGCATATATGAAAATTTGTCGATTCCATGGTTGCTTTTAACCTTTTGAGGAAGATATCGGCGACTTAACCGCTCTGTCTGATCAAATGTTCCGTCACTCCAATTATAGAAAATGAAATAAATTAAAAGTATTGCAATCAATGATAGCAGAATAAAATACGGCATTTTCATTTTTTGTAACGTTGACTGTCAGGATCAAAATTTGAGATATCTGAGAGAATACTACCGATAATTCAATATTAAAAGCTTTTATTGATACCTCATATTTTCTTTTAATTTATATATTCATTCAAACCTTTTATTTGATGAAAGATTAATCAAAAGATGCGAAAGTGTCGCTCTCAAAGATCCTTGTTTCCTAAAAAAAAAATTATGAATATAATAAAAATTTTTGAATTAAGCTGAAAATTAAATTCATTATTATATTTATTTCTGTTTTGTATTATAGCGAGTGGAAGATCGGATCACAACATGTTAGGGCTAGGATCAACATATAGAGTTGGTGATTCTGTTCGAGTAACTGTTAGAGGGAGTGCCACAGGAATCGAGCTTAATGATACAAGTGAGTATGCCGTATACCCATTAAGCAAGTGGGGATGTTTTTTATAACTTTTTTATACACAAGTAAATAATATATCAAGTAGGAATGATTAATATTTATAGAGAATAGAAAAACGACTTTATCTTCTAAACTCTCTTTCTAAAATCAAAAAATCGTGTACGTACGTCTAGATATCAACCTTTAACCTTTAACCTTTAACCATTAACCATTCACCTTTGACTAACACAAATTCAAATTCCAAATTTATATTCTCGCTGGAATTTCGTAAAAACCACAAAAACGATGTCTAATAATAGGCCTATATACTTAGGGCTTGTATTAAAATTGTTGAAGTTACTTCTTTAACTTACAGTTAACTAATTATTCTTTTAGAAGAGAAGACATACAATGTTATAATACATACTGGAGACTGCAGATATGCTGGTACTGATGCTAAAGTCTTGATTACTTTGTGTGGGTCGAATGGAATTTCACCCAAACTTGCATTGATTGATTCAAATAACGATGATCCATTTGAAAGAGGACAGTAAGGCGTCTTATCTTATTAATAGCATGTTGCTCTGTCTATGTATAAGTTTTATAAGTTTTATATGTTTTATATGGTAGATACAGTAATGGAAGAAAGCATGTACTTTAAGGTTTAGATGTGAAATCCCGTCCGTCTTTTTTGAAATAACACTAGAAGAGAAAGAAGGACAGGTGACCGCAAGGATTCGGTTTATAAATCCTCTGGATCGTGTAATCTGATTGGTTTAAAAACTGTCGCTAATTTCTTTGTGGCAATGTTGTTTTTAAATTGCCTGCTTTCTCTATACTAATTGAAATATTTGGTTGGTAAGCCAGACTAGTAGAGTCTATGCACTCAAAATCTGAAAGCTAAAATGGGAAGCGCAAGAGGCTACCTTTAACCCATCGAACGATGCAGAGCGTAGCAGCTTATTGTATCAGTGCGATTATTCTGTTAAATATAGTTTGTCAATCACCATGTCTTTCTATATTTATCTCCTAAGTTTTGGGTTACGAGTTTAGCAATAAAGTTCTAAAAAGTAAAATTATTTGTTTTTATGTATTCGTTTTAGAATTGATAAGTTTGTTTTGAAAACTAAAGATGTTGGTGTACTTTATAAAGTGGTTGTATCACATGATAATTCGGGTAGATTCCCTGGATGGTTTCTTAATCAAGTTAGTTATTCATTCAACTTTGGCGTGTGTCCACCATAATAAGAAATATTAATTAATCATAATATGTGATACTAAAAATTCTAACAAGCCGGAAAAGTGTCAAATCCAAAAAATATGAAACTAATAAAACTGTTGGCCTTTTTGTTCTATGTATACACACAGAATTGTCATTAATTTTTGTCTTTGACAGTCTTCATTATTGTTTTGATATGGAAAAGGTAAGTAATTGCATTCTCAGAATATAACGGACATCGATTAGCACATTTAACTTTTTACAAAGATGCGCAAGCTAAATTTGCCGAAATGATTTTCAAGGTTGTGCATACGCAGAAAAAGCCCAATTATTATATCAATTTCATTTTATCAAAAATAATTACTGGTGGCAGACGGGCTATATTTTGCTGTTATGTATTTGAAAGAATAATTGTTGTTGATGCTTTAGATCATAATTAAAGAAGACTTACCAAATGGTAAACAAAAGCGATCAGTATTTCCAATGCATGACTGGTTATTCAAAGATAACGACGATTATGATTTACAAAGGGAACTAGAAGTTGATGGTAAGCGAAATAAGTACTTACTTAGTTATCAAATAGTAAAGTAAATGATAAAGTATAGTAAGTGATACTTTATGCGATAATTTTGTACTTTTCTACTCATACAGGAGTTCCAATCGTTTGTGTTAAACAATTCCCCGAGAATTCTAAAGAGCACCATACTGATAAATTCAAGGTCCACGAAGACAAGGCTATAGTTTTGAGGCGTGGCCAGACATTCAAATTAAAAGTTCAACTGGCTAGAGAGTATTATGGCGCTACGGATGATTTTCACTTTGTTATTCGAATGGGAGAACACCCTAAAGAATCCGATAGAACCATGGTAGTGATCAACGAGCTCACTGGTAAAGAGTTTGAACAACACAAACGCCAGGACAAATGGGGATATCGTGTTCTGAACTTCAACGAACAAGATGTGAATGTGGAGATTAACATACCATCAGATGCTCTTGTTGGTTCCTTTGATTTCTCTGTAGAAAGTGATGATGGTATTTTGTATTTTCTACAATCGAAATGCTGCATTTTGTTTAATCCTTGGTGCAAAAGTAAGCAAACGCATGCAAAAGTGAATGAAATATGAAACTTGATCTAAACGATTTTTCGTAATCAATTCATGGATTTGTTTCAAACAAAGCAGAGTATAACCATGTCATTTGCGATTTTATTTTATGTCAAATTTTCACCTTTTAGATGACGAAGTTTACATAGATGACGAAGAAAAAATTAAAGAATATGTTTTGCGCCAACGCGGTTTGATTTATCGAGGTACCGCATGGCGTCCGTCTCCTTTAGAATGGTATTTTGGACAGGTAAAAATTTAATGCGTTGAAATACTTTTAATCTGCAATCAGGAGTTGGCGACAATTTATAATAAACACTTTTAATTTTACTATTTAGGGTTAATACCTTTCCCGTGAAAAGTGAATTATTTTTTACCATTCAACTTTAATACTTTATTTCAATGATCATTACAGCTCTGAACCATAGAATAAAATCGTGCCGTTTTTGTTACAAATTATTGTTAAAATCTTTTGGATAAATTGCCTATTTTGTTACTTATTGTTTTTTTCCAGTTTGAAGAAATTAGTCTGTTCACAACTATGGATCTTTTGAAAGACGCTAAGACAAAGATGAGAAACTCTGCTGCAACTGTCGCAAGGTTGATCTCTTCTAAGGTAAGAATGCTGTATCTAATTTATAAACCAAGACTATTCTTTGAAGAATTTCTGATGAGGAACGAATAAAAACCAAAATTAATTTATTCCGCTAAAAAATTAAAAAGGCTTTAGTTTTTTGTTTTTTTAAGTTTATCTTAGTGGACTGAAGTAGCTATTGCATATTGATATTCACTTTTTCGCAGGGTAACAGTTGCGATAACCGAGGAGTTTTGTCTGGTCGATGGGATGGTAAATACGAAGATGGTAAACCACCTTCATCGTGGAGCAGCACACCTGATATCTTTCAACATTTCATAGATAAACAACGATCTGTTAAATATGGACAATGTTGGGTGTTTAGCGCAATGCTTACAACTTGTAAATAATCCTACTTTAAGTATTTTGTACAGTTATATATCCACATTTCCTAATTCTCAATATAAAACATGTTCTTGTGTATTTTTAATATTTTATAAAAAACGATTTTAACTAAGTAGTACTATCGGAAGACACGATTTTCATTTAAGCCATTAGAAAATTTACTTTTCAGTTCTTCTATTTTCGTCATCTTGTTAAACGCTTGAGCGAGTTAACCACTCATGTTTACTATTGGTTTAGAAAATCCTACAAATTTTTATTTGGAGCAATGAGCCAAAAAATGCATTTATTTCCTAACTCACTGTTTGAAAAGAATTAGATGACACGTAACAATTAATTCATGATTATATATTTGATCACAAGAACAGTTCTGTCTAGTTTCATAATGGCTTTAGACTTTACAAAATTTAAGAGAATAAGGTATGCAAAAATTAGACATGAGCTATCAAACATCAATTTTGTTTTTAGTGTTCCGAGCCATTGGTATTCCATGCAGACCAGTAACTAATTATAGTTCTGCCCATGATTCAAATGGAAATTGTTCAAATGATGTTTTCTTTGATGAAGATGGTGAACTTTTAAAAGACAAATCCGACGATTCAGTATGGTAAGTCTTCAAGTATATTATATTATCTTTTCGTATCAAAATCCCTTATACGCTATCCCGTATTTCAAACTTTTATATATGTTTCATATTACATAACTTGCCTATTACAATGATTTTCTGATAGGAGATGTTTCAAAATAATCTATCATTTTATTTCATTTTACTTCAGTTTTTTTCAGCTACTGTAAATTCTGATATTTCAAATTATTTTACAAAGTCCTGGAAAATCTCTTACAAGAATTGTACAAATGAGTTACTACAGACATAGAAAGATTTTATACCTAAACTATACCTTTGATACCTAAAATCCTGAAAGAATAATAAGGCAAACAACTTAGAAAATTACTCTTAAAAAATCGTTGAATTAGAAATTTAATATTTAGGAATTTCCATGTTTGGAATGACGTTTGGATGGCACGACCGGACTTACCACCTGGTTATGGTGGTTGGCAAGCTATTGATTCAACACCTCAAGAAAAAAGCATGGGTAAGTGACCAGAATATTTCATAAAAAAGAGGACAAAAATTTATGTTGGTTCCTGGTTGATAGTCGGGATGTGTTGAAGAAGAATTTCCTGGTTACATCAATTGTTATCAAATAGCACTGAAATAAATGGAATGGAATGAGCTCAATCCTTTATTGATAATAAAAAAAATGATGTAAACGTAGTTTAATCGCGATTTCTTATCTTTATAATACAGGTTTGTACCAGATGGGACCATGTTCATTACTTGCCATCAAAGAAGGCGAAATCCAACACAAATATGATACAGCTTTTGCTTTTGCTGAAGTCAATGCTGATACCATCTACTGGCGTAAAAATGAAGAAAATGGCAAATTTGAAGCTATACATAGACGTCGCGATGCTGTTGGTAAGAATAACTTTGATGGAGGAAATGTTTGAATAGTAATATGCTACTAAAGACCTTAAAATATTACTCACTAAAAGGAGTGAATCCCTTTTTCATTTTCATTAAACTAGGAAAATGCGAAATTTATTTTATTAATAAAACTTTCATTTTACTCGAGAAGTAGATGCTATATAATAACATACTAAACATCTTTTTTCAATAAAATTTCAGGTGAAAAGATCGTAACTAAAGAGGTGGGTTCCGATGAAGTACACAACATAACAGATGAATATAAATTTCCCGAAGGATCAGTCTTCGAAAGATCTTCAGTTCGAAATGCTTTGTTGAAATCAAAGAATGCTTCTATTAAAGCTGCAAGAAAAGGTAAAACTCGTTTAACCATTTTAGCGTTTGAACATAGTGAGAAGTAATGGTATGTCTTAACACCTAACAAAAATCCTTTGAATTATAGATATCGAGTTGAATATTAAGACCGGAGGAACAACGCACCAACCCGGAAAAAGTCTCTCAGGAGAATTCATCATTACAAATACTTGTAATGAAGATCGCATTATGACATTCTTATGGACAGTGTTTGTTGTTAGATATGATGGTGTTGTCATCAAACAAGTAATGAAAGAAAAAAGCACCGTAACTGTCAAATCCAACAAAGGTATGTTTCCTATTCAAAAGTTATTAGACATACAGAACTTAATGTCTTATTAATACCATATATAGATCATGATATCCGCAAATACCAATCTAAGGAAAAGATTAAAATTTAAAAGATAATAGAAATCATAGAAATCAACTTCTTGTAAAACCCTATTTTCATTCGCACTTGAGAACTTTTATACACGCATTTTACCTATTGGGTCCATCCATGAAATTTTGTGTATATATATTTCTATAATATATTTTTGTAAATTATTTATTGTTACAGCTACACAGACAGCCTTTAAAATCCCTTCTAAAGAAATTGATGATTTTGTGTGCGAGGAAACATTAATTCGAATTGCTGCCACAGCATCAGTTGATGTCACAAAGCAATTGGTTGTTGCCAATCACGTGATTAATATCGAGAAGCCTGAATTGGTGATTAATATATTATCTCCAAAAGTAAAAGTTGGAGTCGAATTTCAATGCGAGGTGTCTTTTGTCAATCCGTTAAATAAAGTTTTGACAGAATGTGAACTGAAGTATGATGGCAATGTTATAAACGATCGACATTTTGAAGAATTAACGTAAGTGTGACTGCGACATTCTAAATTCTCTAGAAGCCAGTCTTTCAAAGATTAAAAACAGTCAACAAAAATAATGAACAGCACCATAAATGGAACGTGCTTTAGTTTTGACGACTAGGTTTTAGTGATCTGTTTATAAGAAGCTGTAAAAATAGTCCAGTGAATAAAAGAAAATAAAGTAAATATATATAAGATACGCTAAAATATATCGAAAACAAAAAAAAATTCTGATTGAGAGTACTTGTAAATATACATTTTTCTTAGTGACATCAAATCCAATGCAACATTTAAAAAAGTTATCAAAATTGTACCTGATGTAAGTAGAATTCTAATCTTTCTTACTGTCAATCCAAAATTGTTAAGTAGCGTAAGGATTAATTCATGTAATTTGATAATTATTAGCTTGCAATTCTTTACTAGTAACTAGTACAATAGTAACTAGTACAATTTGTAGGTCTTATTACGCGATCTCACGAATTTTTTCGAACTTTGGAACTTTAATTTGAAGCTTCATATCTATAAATGTGATTCTTTGTAAGAATAGGTGAATGTATATGATAAATCGTTGTTTGTTGTTTATTAAATTCATCATTTTTTGCTTTTTTATAGGATATCCCTGAAAGCGTAAAATCAAGACGATTGATGGTAAGTGTGTTTACAAAACAACTTGGTGGTATTCAAAACACAACAAAATTCAAAGTTCATAAAGAATGAAATGGAATAAAGTTTTCTTCAAAATTTAGAATTTAATTAAGTCGAGAAATAAAATTGAAATAAAAATTATCTTAATCAAGTGATGACGACAAAGAATTTGAGAGATAAATTATATACTTCAAGTGTTTAAAATTGTAGAAAAATATTTTTTATTTATTGTACGTAATGTAACATTTAACAATTTGTAAAAGTATGTAATAATGTATTAACAAATACAATTTGAAATTCTGAAACAATTTGCCTTGTTGTAAGCAGTTGTTATGACATCCGTTATTCTCATATCAGTTATTGCATAGATTACGTTTGATAAACGGAACTCGTATGTAGACAACTTATATTTTATTGGTATATTTGTGGTCGACTGCGAATACAATTTTATTAATTTTTTTAAAGCGTAAAAGACTGACTTCGTTTGAAAGAGAGTGTGGAAGAGAATTCCATTGTTGGGGAATTAAGTATTTCAGAGATTTGTACGAAAATCTATTGATGATCTGCGTTCTCGATACTCCATTGTTATAAGCTTCTCGTGTGGAATAGTTATGCTTGGAGGATGTCAAACTGATCTTGTTACACAAGTATGATGGTGCAATACCATGGATTATTTTGAACGATAGTATACAAGGTCATGATTCAATCTATTATTGATAGTAATAGGTGGTAAATTTCTAGAGAGTAAATTTATTTTATTGCATGTTGATTGTAATTTCTGTAATTCAGACGGAGCTGCTGAGAGATAGGTAGTCGAACAATAGTGAATATATGGAAAAATAAAAGCATTAACAAGTAAAGAGATTGAGTCAGTATCTAAAAATGTTGCTAATGGTCTAATTTTGTTGAATTTATAGTTTATCTTTCTTCTTATTTCAGACAAATGGGATTTCCATGATAATAGTGAGTCAAAATGCACACCCAAGTATTTAACTGAATCTTTGTTTTGTAATAGTACATGTATCAAAAGAAATGTTGGTGTTGTTACATTCCCTTAAATTTAGAGCATTTCCAAAAAAGATAGTTTCACATTTCTATTTATTTGGGGTTAGCTTATTTGTTGATAGCCATTTCTAGATTTTGTTTAAGAGCCAGTATCGAATCATGTGAGAATATAATAATGGTATCATACGTATAGTTGAAAATAACAGCTCAAAAGTGCAGAGTTAATGTCATTGATATACAATAAGAAGAAAATTGGTCCCAAAACAGAACCCTGAGGGACACCAAAGGATTTTTCTTCCAGACAGTCGGAGAGAATATTATCAAATAAAACCATTTGTTATCTTTCAGACAAATATGACCGAAATCAATCAAAAGATTGGTCTCGAAAACCATAACAAAAAAGTTTTTTGAGTAGTAAAGAATGATCCATCGTATCAAAAGCCTTGGCTAAATCAATAAAAACAGCACAAAGATATTTATTTTTAGTTAGACAGCTAATAAGATGTTCTTTAACCTCTAGCGAGGCAGTTGATGTAAGATTTTGTTATCTGATATGAAAGAAATTACTTGATCAGAGGCGGATCTAGAATGTAGCAAATACATGCGAAGGAGAGTGAAAATAAAATCATCTTGTACTATTTCTCACT
>JAUEKX010081338.1:0-11532 GCA_031834005.1 Dendronotus venustus
TTCGCGACCGCATTCTTGCACGCAAAAAATTCCGTCTGAAATTTTCAGTGGTTGGAAAAGTTTCTAATTTAGACCCCTGGTCTTTATGATTTAGTATCTTTATTATTTACCATTTAACACACACAAAATGTGCCGTTAAAGCGTTCTTCAAGCCAGCTAACAGACAAAGTGTCAAATGAATAGTAAATAGTGTAACTCAAATTTAACTCATTTTACCTTGTTTTTCTTTCTGGCACTAACTCACAGTACTATAGAGCTCTTTATCTACAAAGAAAGTAAAATAATTTCTTTTTCATTAAAAAATGTGCCTTGTAGGAAGACCCACGCAAGAAGAGGAATCGGCCTGGATCGATGCGTGGACGGGAGTCGCCGAGTCCGATGTTTAAATCTTCTTCAACTGAGGACTTGTTACAGAGACTGGGGCCACTACCGGTAAGATAATGGCATTGCTGCTGCATGAAGCATTTACAGTAGAACAGACCTGTCAATAGTCTGACAACACACTCAACAGTGGGATTGCGCAAGCTATCGATGAAAATGAAAACACTTCAAACCCACCACCCTCCCTTTCTGACTTAATGCTCCACAGTCATTGCACACATGATGCAAACTGTCTCTGCCACATGAATAGTATAGCCACTTTGGTTGGTTTTTGGGGGTCAAAATATCAGGTGTCTGGAGGTATCAGATATGATTTTACATACAAATTTGTGGTCACCTGAAAAACAAATGATCTATTTTTTTCATTTTGAAAGAGGGAAATTTGTGATAAAATACTTGAAATGGAGCCTTTTGTAACTGACAATTTATTATTCCATGTCTGAGAACTATTGATCTGCATAGCTGCGGTACAGCTGTCAGTTGTGCTTGATCTTTTCAGCATGCAGCAGTGATAGATTGTTTGTTTTCTCGTTTATAAAAATCTTTCAAGTTAGCTTTATATTTATATCTTTCCATATTTATGTCTCTCCTTCAAACACCAGCCTGGTTGGGAAGAGAGAACACTTCCAGATAGTCGTGTCTTCTTCATTGATCATAGTAAGTAGTAGGAACCTTTGCCCTTATTATTTCTGTAAGGATTTTGTGTTGGTAGCTGAATGTGTCCATAAATTACCCATGCAATGTATTTTAGGGTTTGGGTATGGTATAATGATGGCTTATTTTGTTGATATTTCAATCTCAAAAGCTGTGTGGTAAAGTTTCCAGTTAAATGGTTGCTATAACTGTGTCGCACCAAGATAATACGTAAAGAGTCATATTTTGAAACTATCAAGACTCATAAAATATCTTTCTTTCTTTTTCTCATTTACACTTACATTCTCTTAAAATGTAACTTCTTATCTGTATTGATTGAAAACTAATGAAAGGTGAACATTCTTTTTAAGTTCTTTGCAAAAACTAGAAATTTTAAAATTATTATCTCATTTTCTTCTTATAGATAACAAAAAAACACAATGGGAAGACCCAAGGTTACAAAAACTTGGTGGCCCGGTAAGGAGTTTGATTGGTTTCATTGGTCAAGTCTACTTTACATTATACATAGGGTTTTTTAGAAATAGTTTGACCGATGAATAGTGTTACATTGAAGAATATAATGTATGCTTTACTTTCTTTTTGTTTCTGTCTCTAACTTAGATATTATGTGGTATTTGTATGTTTACATTAGGCTGTCTACTTAAGTTGCCCCGCTGAAGAGCTATGAATTAGTCCTGACAGCTACCTGTTTATGGGTCAATTTTATCCCTCCACTCTTCATTGAATCATCATTGTTCAAATCAAACTCAACTGTAAATTTGTTTGATTGTTGAATTATCAATTAATGTAATTGCCACCAGTGTAAAATCATGAAATGTGTTGAGATTAGCATTGGATTAAAAATCTTTGAAACTTTTAAAAGACAAGCAATAACATAACCAAATTATTTTTATTTTGTTGACATCTTTCCTCTTTTGTCTCCCTAATTTTTCAGGCCGTGCCATACTCGAGAGATTACAAACGGAAATATGAATATTTCAGGGCAAAGTTGAGAACACCGGTAAGTTCCTGGATTTTGTAATGTCTCTCTACTTAAGTTTCCTAAAACTGTTGATTTCTTTTTACTCTGCCAATGTATTTAGGTTTATTTGCTGCAAAATATTCTTTAAATGTGGTTTTATTTCTTCATTCAGCATAGCCATCTGTGTATTCTATTGTCCTTCATTAATTATTTATTTTCCTTCTCATTTCAGTCCTCCCTCCCCAACAAGATCGACATCAAAGTCACAAGACAGAGCGTGTTTGAAGATTCCTTCCGTGTCATCATGGGGGTGAAGAACACGGACTTGTTAAAAACCAGACTTTGGATTGAATTTGACAGTGAAGTGGGACTGGACTATGGTGGGGTGGCGAGAGAGTGGTTCTACCTTCTGTCCAAGGAAATGTTCAATCCCTATTATGGGCTCTTTGAATATTCAGCAACGTAAGTAGAAAATGTTGTGTTTTGTGTGTGTGTTGCAGGGGGCGGGGGGTGTTCTGATATATTTGCCTGTCGTTATCGCTGTTTAACAATAGTTAAATTTGATTTCAATTAGTGCTGATTGTACATCAGGCACTATCTCCTTTTGGTTCGTCATTCCCAATAGGGCTTGAAACTCTATTATGTACACAATGAAAGCCTTTATGATAATACATTTGAGTTGGGAACTGCCAAATGGTATTTGGTGCACAGACCAAACTCGGCTAACTGGTTTGGTCAATGGAAAGGCCATTTGTTGATCGGCTGGAGGGTGCCTTCAAGAGCCTTTGTTTTAATAGCTAGTTCCTCTCAGATACAGGCTTATTGGAATACTGTATGACGTCTTTTATAGTCTTAAATGTTTTTATTTTTAATAAATGATGACAGATTAGAAATCAATTCCTCTTTACAGTGAAACAGTGAAAAGAAAATGATGGACTGTTTTGTTTTTCTTTCAGGGACAACTACACCCTCCAACTGAATGCCCTGTCTGGCCTGTTGAATGAGGATCACTTGAGTTACTTTGAATTCATTGGACGGGTTGCTGGCATGGCAGTCTTTCATGGAAAACTTTTAGATGGTAAAGTCTGCACTTGGTATATATCTTTAGCACTGTAACTTGATATTTGTTGATAAATAAGTGTTTTTGAAGTGGACTATGCGGTTTGCACTAAAATTCATCTGAAAAATTGCTTTGTGTTTTAAAGAGAAGAACAGGATTTTAGCTGCACAAGAAATAGGTGAACTGGGGGTACGACATTTCGTATCTCGCTTTCTGTTCCACTGTTCCAGCAATACTTTTCGACCTATTTAAAGACGACATTTAGACGATTGTATCCGTTTATTAGCACTGATTCGCACCATGTGAATTGAATGTGTACGTTTTTGCACTATTTATTTTGTCGTTGTTTACACCCCCCACCCCCAAACCCCCAACTCCCATCACGGGGGACGGCGTGCAGCTAGTGTATTATACAACTTTAAGAATAAATCATTAAAATATTTTTTGGGGGAGGATAGTTGACTAACATTAGAGCTCAAAGTTTAGACTCTATGTTTTGTATCGTTATCCGTTGCCTATTACCACTTTCAGTGTCGGCACCCAGCTCCATGCCCAGCCACAAATGGTTAAGGAGATATGTAACACAAGAGCTGGATCAAGTATTGAATACAATTTAAGCGGATGATCAGCCTATTGTGCCCAATCTTGAGTAGTGTAATGAGCAATACACTTGACCTATTACTCAGATGCTAACCACACAGATTATACTGTTGCTTTTGTGTTAGCTCTCTTTCATGTCTGAAAAGGACACATGCAGCCTTGTTCAGAGAATATTTTTGTTTTCCTTTATGTTGGAGTTTGAAAAGCACCTTTGGTTCAGGCACATGGAATTTAGATTTGAAATTTTCTCTTTCTTTTCCCAGCTTTCTTCATTCGACCATTCTACAAAATGATGTTGAACAAAAGTATAGCACTTATTGATATGGAGTCTGTGGTAAATATGCTTATTGATATTATATCCTTTGCAAGTTTAACCCGTAAGAACCTTGTTCCACTGCGCCGGAACTCCAAGTACACATCGATAATTGGTCAAACGTTCCCCTCAAAGTGCGCTTCCACAATGGGAATTACATCCCGTTTGACAACATTATGCGCTCTTTACGGGTTAACAGCCATTGGCAAAGAATGAATAAATGTGAAAAAGGAAATGTGTGTCATAGGTCAGGAAAACTAGTTATGGTTCTTGGAAGATCTCTACAGGCTAGAAGAAGGTGCCCCTAGGTCAGAGGTCATTGCTTTAATGACAGCAACAAGACTCACACAGTAGGAGGCTTCATCTGTCGTCTTGAATTTGTTTCATTGAAAAAAAGATTTTTTTTTTTAGATGACTGCGCAAAAGTAAATAGTGTACTTGAAACTTTTAACGGTTATATTCTCTATAAATTCTGTACTTTCTCTTCTCTGAAATGTTTCTTGATGAGATAGTGTGCGATGTATTCAGGATACATTCAGTATCATGCATGGTCAGATTGTTAACTAAAGATATCTAAATGGTTGATGACTTTGATAGAAGGGTTATCCTGAGCCATCACACCTAGATATGTCAACAATCATGGACAGATGCAAAAAGTGGTACATTTGGTAGATTATAGAACAAATTTTTGATGTCGTTTTGTATAAAAATGAGATGCCTTTGATTTTTGTTGGTCATTTTTTCCCCCTCAAAATGGGAAAATATCTCTAGGCTAGAATATTGTTTATTTAACGCTAACGTCTATGTTCCTTCCCTCCATTTTAGGATTCCGAGTATTACAACTCCCTGGTATGGATTCAGGAAAATGATCCGGCTGGTCTAGAGATGTTTTTCTCTGTAGAGGAGGATCAGTTTGGAGAGGTAGGTCGCACTTTATTCAAATGCCTGTATTATCCCCCTATTATCTCTTACTGAAAGATCTTTGTCACTTAGAAGCTTGGTGTCCCCTTGTAGTGTCCGTGGTGCCTCAACAGAGACGATTCAAGAATAGCTCAATGCGATGCTAGCGTGTCGTAAGAGCTGACTAGATAGTGACTACCAAATTAACTGCATTATCTTCCTATATTTTTAAAACTATTTGTTGTTTTTTCTCTTTTTAGATCAAGGAAAAGGATCTGAAGCCAAATGGTAGAAATATTCCAGTGACAGAAGAAAACAAAATGGAATATATGGAGTGAGTGTTGATTTCGACTAGTACTTTCACCATGCTCTAAATGCTTCACAATACATCTATTTCTGGAAGACAACAAAACATAATACACATCAGACGATGCATGCAGCCTGATAGGCATATGTAACACTTTTCAGACACAGACAATGCCAGGAAGCATGACCAAGGAAAGAAGCAAAAGTCTGGTACCAGTAGTTCTAGTAGTAATGATTGCTGACTTAGGGCCTTCTGGGTCTCAGTCATCTGGCTCTGTCTTTGAATGAGAGACGAAATAACTGCTACAACAACCAGTCGCCGCTGCCTTAGCCGACTTGGGCACCACACATTGGCGTTGATACATCCTGTGAATAGGAGTCGGCAGAATTGTGGGGAATTCTTGAGTTGATTAATCAATTGGAGAGGCTTAAAACATCATCTTGAAGCACATGCTAGTAGTGTTAACCTTTGTTCTATGATCCTTGTTTGCAGGTGTGTCATCAAGTGGCGCTTCTCTGCCAGAGTGGATGCCCAGATGAAATCGTTTAAAAAGGGTTTCAATGCCTTGATTCCGCAAAACTCACTCCAGATCTTTGATGAAAATGAATTAGAAGTAAGTTGTTTTCTTTTTGTTTATTGGTTTATTCAGTCTTAAAATACAGATGTGTAAATAGGAGTCAACAGAATTGTGAGGAATCCTTGAGTTAATCAATCAAATGGAGAGGCCAAAACATCATCTTGAATCACGTGATTGTATTGTTAACCTTATTTCTATGCACACCAATTAATTGTTCACAATATTGTATGAAATACATGAATGACTCTACGTCATAGCTGCCCCAAGACATCAAAGCTATCAGTTTTGTTCCAATACAGACATTCAACTTCGTCTTAAGTAGAGTGAACTTGACATCCTTTTTTAATTCCATCCTTTCAGCTCCTTATGTGTGGTCTGCAAGACATAGATGTCAACAATTGGAAGCAAAACACAGCGTACAAAGGAGAGTTCAATCCAAATCATCCTGTAATCATCAATTTCTGGAAGGTAAAGGAGAGATTTGTTTTGTTTTAAGATGTTACGATTTGCTTTATCAATCCTTGAAGGAAATTATAATTATAATGTGCTATGCAGACTTTGCTTCAGATATCCAGGGACCAGACGAATGCATTCAACACCAAGCTATCATTCCATACAAATATAGTTAGATAACAAGTCGAGACATATTAAATTTATTCATTATAGGACATACAGCCAATTCACAATAAATGTGGTCATGGGATTAAGTATAAATCGATAGTCAAGAAAAGAATAAACAAGTCCAATATATGCACCCACAATTTTCATGGTGATGACATTTGTCTTTCATTTTTTCCAGGCTATTTATTCTTTCACCAATGAAATGCGGTCCCGACTGCTTCAGTTTGTGACTGGCACATCAAGAGTCCCCATGAATGGGTTCTCAGAGCTCTATGGAAGCAATGGGCCACAACTATTTACCATTGAGAAGTGGGGAACAAAGAATCAGTTGCCTAGAGCTCATACTTGGTGCGTATCATTGATAGAATTGGACAGTAGACAGTATTATTATTGTTATTGTTATTATTTTCGTTATTTTTGTTAATAACAATTTATACGATAAAAAGCCTGGAAATTATAATACTTCCATTTCTTTTCACAATGATATTATCTCTCTTAAATTCTGGGCACGTTAAGGTGTCATTGATGAGTCATTACTGTCTCCTATTGATGATAATGATAATACATAACATTTATATAGCGCATATCCGCACAGTGGGCTGATCATCTGCTTGCCATAGCTCCTGATCCATAGTATTTCCCAGCTCTGTGTTATGTTAAAGGTGGTTATTTGGGCATCTACCTCATTCACCACTTGAAACTTAAAGGCGTTGGATAACGAAATAAAACAATATCCATGAGGTCGTGCTCTGTCTATGCGCTTTACATGAAGATTTCCTATGGAGTAATGAGTGACGATTTCTGATTGTCTTTTCCTTTCAGCTTCAACAGGTTGGACCTGCCTCCCTATGACACGTACCACGAATTGCGTAGCAAGCTGGTGGTGGCTGTAGAAAACACGGAAGGTTTTGAAGGGGTCGATTGAATACAAGTTTCCGTGTTGTTTCTTTATTATTGTTATTATTATTTTTTACTTCGGCCAATCAACCATATTTTTTTTTATGTGTGTAAAATATACCAGGTGGAAGAAAAAAGATATCCTGAACTAAGATTACCCATAATTCCTAGCATTGATTGTACTTGTTGAAGCTACACAGATTTACCGAATCGGCTCAGGCATCACAATTAGTTCTTTATCAGTAAGTTAGTGTAACCAAATTTTTCAAACTGGGGAAGAATGATATTTGGACAAATGAGTGTGTACTTTATTCCTGTGAATTTGTAACAAGTATGTTTGTTATCGGCTTGCTCCTCTGTTATTTTAGTAAGAGTGGGAAGTTTCATATTATTTGTTGTCAAGCTGTGGAAGAAATGCTGTTTTTGATAAAGTCATTAAAAAATTTGATAAAGAAATCTCCAAGTTGTTGGGAGCAATAAACATCATTGTCAACTTTGAGTGACTTCAAGCCCTATAGTATTATCAAATTGAGTAGTAAAGCTACAAAGGGTTTTGTTAAAGGATACAGAAATCACAGCTTTTTAAATGCAGTTAACCAAAAAGTGAATCCTAAATTAAATTTGTGGGACAAATTAAAGTTGTGAAATTTTATTGCCGTTATCTTCACTGGATTTGAAATGCTTGATCCTCTTGATTATTTGAGATAACAATCCGCTATGCAACTTTAAAACTTTACGTATATATGATTGCTTTTTACCTGTGAATTGGTTCAAGTGCATTTAGCCTCAACTGATAAAGATAAAGGCACTCAAAGTGCACATGGTTTTATTTCTTATTCACCAATTTAGTGTTTGGTTTTTCTAATTTTTTGGTGTCTATTTGAAACGCTGTATCTTCCACATCGTCATAATCCAGTGAAACTTCCCACACCTACTAAAATACAGTTTTGACATACAGTTTAATGGAACTTAATAAACAAACTCGGAAGATATAGACTAACTTTGGGGGTTCTGACCCGACTGATCAATCGTTTGACAACCAGTGGCTGATAACTACTGCGTCTTGCAGTCACAACATCCACTTTGTATTAGGCAACCTTTCTGCAGCAATCTTAGGATAGTGACGAAGCATTGAACCAATTTTAACAATAGTAATCTGTTTCAATCAATCAATTTAGATCTTGTTGCCATTTTTTTTAGTTTAGTAGAGTGCATAAGATTGTCATGTGATTTGCTAAGCTTTCTTCTTCCTCCACCGAATACAGTTCCGAAAGATAAACCTTTTTCTAAAAGAATAGTTTGTCTCAGACTCCAATCTTCCCATTGATTCTATTTGTCAATTCTTTTACACCACTTGTTTTTAAATCCCAAAGATAATTGATTCTGTCTGCTCATGATATTGCAGTTTCTCTAGCTGGTTGGATTTTTATTATCTGAATAGGGTTAGGAAGGAATCAGGTTCTTTGAGATGCTCATTGAATTTTTGGTGACTGAATATGTGCAATTGAAAAATTATCTAACAATGTCAGATAAGTTTGTTTTGAAAGTGATGAAACATGCTTTTTGTTTACTTTAAAAAAATATTGCCGTCTATAATGCCGTCAAGTTTGTTTGTGATGAATAATGAATGAGCTTGAATGCTTTCTATTTTACTTGTACTTGTATGTTTGGATGAGAATGCTCAAGCTCCATACTTAACTCACTGAGCCGTATGGCTGGCCAGACTGCAGCCACTGGTCCCATCACGCAAGTGCAAGCCTTTTTTCCTACAGTCTCAAAGAGATGATAGTGATAGTACAAGTAAACAGGAATCTACCTCTCTGTGATGGCCAAATGGTGTTTGTACTGAATGGGTCTACTACTATAGCTGTCCCCCAGAATGTCTTTATCCCCATTCCAGAGTGTGTCTGTTTAAGGACCACAACTGAGATATACCTTGGTTTATGTGCTCAAGTGAGTTAAATGGTTTATGCATGCAAGCCAATGCAAGCTTTGAAAGATTCGGTATCTAACTAGCCGAAACCAGTTTTGTCCAATGAAATTTACCCTTGCCAATTTTTTTGTAGTTGTATTTTCCTCGTTGAAAAGTTTTTGTATCTATATGTGACTAACAAGTTTTTAGAAGAAATCAGTTTCAGTTGCATCTATGATTTGGAGGTTGGTGTACTTATTTCCCTTGTTTCTGTGACTCTTGAATTCAAATCTTGCTTAGGACTTAACAGTGGAAGAATTTATCATCTTCTTTTGTTGAATCAATTTTTAATGGGAATGGGTTATGACGGGTCACATCTTATTCAGTTTTAGGAATGAGTTCATCCCTTGAGATGGTATTTAGAAATAAAAACCTATTTATTTCTGATCACTTTGCTTTATACAACCTTTATGTTCAGTCTATAGATTTAGGGTTATTTTTTGTAAGTCAGCTATAACGCGCAAAAAAAATTGAACGTTAAATTCTTTGGATTTTGCTCCCTCAATGCTGTAGCTTTATATCCTGTTTATTTTCAAGCCAAATTCCCTTTGAATTAGGGGATTGATATAGGTGATCGGTATCCGATCATTTCGCTTTTAGTACATACCGTGTTGCTTATAATTTGTTATATGTGTTGGATGTCAAAAGGATGAATGTACACTATTAAACTGACAGGTAGAATTTTTGAAAACCAATTTCTTGGTTAAGAAGAAAGGGAGTTTATGAACATAACATTTGTTCAGTATGAATGGATTTTGTTTATGGAATGAATGCCGTCTTATCATCTGAAGGTACTAAATGTGCTCCTTACATTATATTTGTGATAATATGATTATGACACAATCTGAAAACCTTGATTTGCCTCTCATGGTCATAAAATTGTCATACTTTATTTCCATCTATGTATCTCTCTTTGCAATTCTAATTGAAATGCATTGTTATTTTAATGCATGCAAACATTTGTTCCCAATTCATGGGCCTTTATGCCACCACAATTGTTTTTTCTTTAAACTTGCCTGCCAGTGATAGGCATTATACTAACCAGTCTATTGCATTCTCCATATTTAAAGTGTAATTTCTTTTTATTTTATATCATGTCTACTTTTATTTATCCATCTTAGTAATAATCCAGTTGTATATCCTGTATCTACTGTAATTGATAATAGTATCCTCTTGGTTTTGTGATAACTGTTTCTTATAATAAGGATGTCATGTTACAAAATTCCAGCCGTATCTTCTCCCCGCTGGACACAATATTAATATTATACATTTGGCAGAAATTTTTGTATTTATCCTTTTTTCCCTTGCTTCTACTTCTATGTACCTTGTACTTGTAATTTGAATATGAAGTTGGGGAACTAACTGTTAGAATAGTGATAAAGAAAAATAACAGTTATTAAGTTTATAATCAACTTATCACCAGTACCTACATGTAGTTTTGAACTAATTTCTAATTTGACTCTGGGACTGTAGTGCAGAAGCTTAGCTTGACAAACACTTTACTGGAGGTATTATTTCATACTTGATGATGCGACATAAAGAACTTCACCAAACTGTGCAAGAGCTCTCATCTCTTCTATGCTTTATACCCTATAACTGTAATTGTTAGTTGTCATCTCTTTATCCTCAGTGACTTTATCTCATGCTATGTATTGATGGTTTTTCTTTTCCACATTTTGTCAATAATGATAATATTAACATTAAAACCGGTGTATCACTACATATTATATAGCTACAGTTAGTGATCAGTTACAGTCAGACTTCTTAAAAGGAATCTAGACAGTATGTGCTTATCCACTGTCATTGTCATCATAATGAAACCGTTTACAATACATACCACCGTTATCCCAGGCACACAACAAACATACATAATACTATGTATGTAATTAACAACACAAGCTGCCTGTTGTTCAACACAAACTATTTTTATGAGTAAGAACAGATTTAAATCCAGTAAAGAAAAACCCCAAAAACCAATCCATATCAATAGTAATAATGTGGATTGACTGCCAAAAATGGTTGTGAAATAAGCGTATACTTATACAATAGGCTTTTATGATTAAAATAATAATATATAGCATTTATAGAGCGCATCTCCACGTTTTTGCAAGCTGACACTGACAGAGACAATCCCTCGTTTTTCTGTTTAAAAGGTATATTATAACTCAGACCCTTCAGCTGGTCGTAGTCATCATATATACACTGTGTACTGTTATGTCCTACTGTAGTAGATGTAGCCTACATTTCTCCAATTCTGTCTTCATCCTTAATCAACTTATTGTACATGTG
>JAUEKX010081449.1:0-12814 GCA_031834005.1 Dendronotus venustus
AATGACAACAATGAACAATAGAAATGACGTCATCAAATGATGACAGTATTGACATATGTCAATATTTTTATATTTTTGGCTTCTAGGTATATTTATGCAATTATACTGAAAGTTTTATCCTGGAATCGTTAAAATTGACAGTTTTATGGCAATTTTCCGACCGCGGGCCTACTAGGATTTTGCGAATGAAAAATTTCAAAAATTGTGCATTATCTATGTCCAATATCTATTCAATTTTGCGGAATTTATTTTTGCAGATTTAGGGCAAAATCTGCAAAAATTTCTTCCGCACAAATTTCTTTCCTTAAGGTATTTCTTTTGATAGAACAAAGTCGGTTCAGTTACATTTCTTAAGAGACAAAATTTGCTATAAAAAGCACATGACTACAGAATATGAAGTACAGTAGATAAGAATATATTTTTCTCGAAATTCCTAGAAAAGTCACAAAGTCTTTTTAAATGTCGATTATGAATTCACGACTACCTTTGGAAATGGTATCAGTGTCTGCTGTTTAAGACATACCATGAGATGATTCCTCATGTGAGCGATATCGAACACTGCTTCCATTGGTGAATTACCATCAAGGATCTCTGCTGCGAAAGCGATAGCGAAGACTCCACAATTGAATCCATCGTGTAGCACTTTTCGAGTTAAGGATTTCTCCTTTTCTATCAAGTCTCTTCTGATTTTGGAGCCAAACCTTATCGTGGATTTTTAATGTTTTGGTAACAAATGGCGACCGACGGTTGTAGTCACGTTGTTGTTTCTTTTGTGCTGCTGTGATATTTTTGCTTGCTTCGTCGTTGGTATCTTGTCTCAATTTCAACGTCGATAACAGGATAGTTTCGGACTCTTCCAAGTCAAACGGAATATCTGAAATCTAAATCGTACTTTAAATCGATGGGTAGAATTGGATGCCTATTGTACATAAAAAAGAACGGAGTGAATTTGGTTGAAGAGTGTTTACTCACTCTGTGTACAAACAAAACACCTTCAATTACATAAGGCCATTCATCTGCCCGTTCGTTCAACACTTTCACCAGCGAGTTCTTGATGGTCCTATTGTGTCGTTCAATGAGACCATTGGCTTGAGGATGGTATGCAGACGTTATTCTTTGATCTACTCCAGTCATTTCATGCAAATTCGTTATCACTTCGTTAACGAATTCCTTTCCCTGGTCATTGATTTGAACTTTCATGCAACCATGCCTACAAATAATCTCGTACAGGAATGCAGCAACCGTTCTAGCTGATTTGTCCTTCACTGGCTTAGCTTCGGACCATTTTGAAAAATAATCGATGCAAACGATCAAATGATTGTACCCGTCAACCTCTGGCAAATTACATAAGTCAATCCCAACTTGACGCATTACCTCACTAGGCACGGAGACACTCTGCAACTCAGGAGAAATCGTTTTAATAAGTTTTCCATGCTTTTGGCATTCGTAGCAACGTTTGACAAATTCAGCAATGTCATTCAACATATTGTGCCAAAAAAATCTTTCTGCACTTTTATGGTAGGTGGTATTTCTTCCACGATATAAGAAGCTATTGCTTTGGCTTTGTTGTTGTTTCCGAGGCCTTCATGGATATCTTGGATAATCTTTGTCTGTACCTCTCGTGATGGGATTACTAATCGTTCGTTCTAGTAAATGAACTTCTCACCTACAAGTGAAAAATGTCGACAAGCACGGCGAAAATCTTTCTTCTTTCCTTTGTGCCCTAAAAATAGAATTTTAATTGTTTTCATAAAATTCAAAATAAAAGTTGTCATGAAATGAAAAAAAAAAGACAAACTAACCTGAGAATCCATCTGGATATTTTTTGGTTTCCAAATATACTTTAATTTCACTAAGTGGCATATGTTGTTTTGCAGCCATTTTTATTAAGAAAACATGTGTGACTATTATGCTCGCAACCATTGAACCACTCACGTGAATCAAAACAAAACAAAACATTCGAAGTTAAGAACACTGCAATTTATTTTAACTCCCGTTGCCTTTGAAGTTCTCTTTGAAAAATAAGGGGAGTGTTTATTAACTGGGGGAGTCATTATTTACTCGGTTATTTCTACTCTAGGGGAGTCATTATTTACTAGGTTATTTCTACTCTAGGGGAGTTATTATTTACTAGGTTATTATGACCCCGGGAGTCATCTTTCACAGAGAGTCAAGATAATCTGCTACATCGAAGCTGGACTGGACCCGGACCCTTGGAAAAACTGGACCCAGGACCTTAGGAAACCGGACCCATATATTTATAATGTGTATATTCAGGACTATATTTCTATTTTTAGAATTTATGAAAAATACTCCATTTGGTATGAAATTTGTACCTGACTTAATTAAAGGATGCTGGTATCGAATCTAAAGTTCTTTTTTAGAATGATGGTATTTTAATACTTTTGTTCTCATAGAAACCAACGACATAGTTTTGCTGCTTGGAATGTTCGTACAACAAACGACAGCGCTAGCTCGTGTCATCCAGAAAGAGCAACAGTGGTAATCTCCAGAGAATTATATATAGCAAGATTTGACATTTGTGCCCTCATTGAGGTGAGACGAAAAGGAACTGGAAACATCGTCGAGAATTATTATACCATCTACTGGAGGAGGGGGGGGATAAGAAAGAAGCTAGCATGGGACTTTGCAATCTTTAATAGACTCTCAAATGCAACCCTTGATCTGCTACCGGTTTCAGACAGAATGATGGTATTAAAACTCCAGTTAAAGTCAGGTGATTTCCTGAAGGTGGTGAGTGTATCAGAAAAACATTTTAACACAATAAATAGATCAAATTCAATAACAATACTTCTTTTTAAGTCTTTCAAACTAAACAGTGGAATATAAAAAAAAGTAGATTTCGCGGAATTTAATTTCGCGAATTAGGCCAAAAATCGCGAAATTAAATTCCGCGAAAATTTCTTCCCTGAAGGTATGCTCTAAAACGGGCCTGGTGATCAGACTATCACAGGAATAAATAGGATCAGTCAAAATGTTCAAATATCTTTTAAAGAACTCTATTATTTAAAAAGTAAATAACATATAATGAGAGATTAATCTCTATTACCTTGATTCTACCTACGGTGGATCCTTGCTTCCTACGGTCGGTTTCCACATTACAGCATGCAGAGGGAAAAACATTCTAAAGTTCAAAAAGATTGAATTTTGATTACAAAAAGTCATGGAGTGAAGAGTTTCATCATCGTGTATCTTGTAGATTAACTCTTCGCATCTCTGAAACATTCGCATTCGGGAATTTAGAGAGAGAAGACGTAGTTTTTTTTATTTTGGCGCGCTAAAAAACAAGTCGTAAAGCCTTAAGAGTCACATTATCTTTAAAGAAAAAGCTTTCAAGATCAAGGTACACACCGGAAGTTCTAAAGATGAACAAGAATCCAGTGTTACTAATGCTGAAACTATTGATGATAATGAATTTGATACGATTCTGTTGAAATCATCTACAGACAGATTAAGATGTTCGATCGGAGTTCATCAGCAAGATTGATAACACGAGAGAGGACATTATCATACAATTACAGAATGAAAACGCCTCCATAAAAGATGAAATTATACACTTAAAAGATGACCTCAGTTTAAATGATGAAGCTATATCTCAACTTAGAACTGAATTTGAAAGAACGAAGTCAGTAATAGAGGAGACAGTTGGACGCAAGGAGTTTGTAGAGTTGAAGAGAGATAGCTGAGGCTCAGCAATATATTCGACGCAACAACATAGAAATTTGTGGTATCCATGACGTTGAAGAATTTATGATACGTATTGCCAAAACAATCAATAAAGACATCTCGCCAGATCAAATAGAAGCTTGTCACAGATTGTAAAAGAAAGCCAGAGACAGAGGCTCAAAAAAAACAATCGTACGATTTACAAATCGCAAAAGATATGTGAATCTCTTCTGCGCTCAAGTAAGTTATTTAAACAGCATTCAATTTTGGCAAAATTTTTTTAGATTACATAAATAGTAATCTATGTGGCTAGTATAAATATCTCTGGGAAAAGTTAAAGCCCTACAACAAAAAGAAATCATTAATAAAATCTTGGACTTTTAATGACATAGCCTTTATAAAAGGCCTATTGCTTACCGTCGAGGTGCAGTTTAATATTTTTATGGCAAAATAAAAATACGCTTATCATAAAGGAAAACAAGTCGGACAGATTATTATAAGTCTAGGAATTGAAATTTACAATTCGTATAATATATATAGAAATTTTTAGAAGTTTACACTTATAAAATAGATACTGAAAGAAAAGAATACATTTTTTCTGCCTCTTATAAAAGAAAAACAGCATGCATACATAAAGACTACATACACTTTAAAATTACATTTCTGTACATTTAAAATTTCTTTTTAATATTCACATCGTACATCTCTTGTCGTCTTGGTAATTATGTATGGTTCTGCAGATATCAACTATATTGTCAAGTTTTAATTAACTATTCATTACCGAGAAAAACCAGGGTTAAAGTCTAAGAATTACGTTAATACAATTTAGATATAAGCAAAATATTTTTGCTTGGCACAAGAAACTAAAAAATTAATGATATTCTATTAACAAAAAGAACAATTAATTAATTCACTTACATAATGATTATATATGTCAATTATTAATAAGAAATATTTTAACTACAGTTATGTGAGTAAATATTAAAAGATTTTCGTGATCGATAATCGTTAATTGCATGGTTCATCGCAATACAATATACATCAGCAAGAAATGCCCATCAAAACAACGTTAATACAGTTGAGAAACGTGCATAGTAACAGACTTGCATCTTAACGAGACGGAGAATGATCAACAAGAAGCTCACCAACATCATCCAACAATTTGTAATAAAATCCTACAATTCAAGATACAGGAAATGGTTGTAAAAACATTATATAATACATTGGTTTTCATAACAACAATGGTATATAAAAATAGGGTATGATAAAAATGAGAACCGTGTATAAAGAAATATGCTTACTAATATTTGGTCGTTGACTTGACATGTTTACTTGAGCACTGCCATTGTCAATGGCTTCATAACGATGTTCATTTATGGAAGAAGGGGATATAGCGCTGTAAGGAGTAAAAATACAAACGGTATTTATTTACGGAAAATTTATTATTATTGATACTCTGTGAACTGTTAAAAAGCAAATCACATCTTTCAAAATTTCAAATTTTATTTCAAATGTACAACGAAATAAACAAATTTCAAAAGTTATACAATACTTTTTCATTAAAAGGAAATTACTAACACTAAAATAATACATTTTACTGACAGATACTAAGATAAGTATTATACCTAAGTTGTCTTGGGACGTAGCCTCGAATTGATTCACCACTAAATTCATTTTGTTTACTGATTTCCCAACAATAAGAGTCCTGTATGGTTACACGACTGTTGATCACGCATAGTTTATCACCTTTGTGGAATCTTAATTGGTTAATTCCTGCTAAAGGTTCGTAATCTACCAAAGCCCTAAAAAGGAAAAAAAAACAAATAAAAATAGCGATAAGCTACAAAAAACACGAAACATGGTTTCATGAAACATGGCTCAACTATAGGACTGAACATTTATATTCGTTAACAATTATCAAAGAAAGACTTACTCTATGAAAAAATAGTCGTAAGATGTCATTTTCATTGCTTTTTCGTATTTTTCTCCTAAAAAATAAAGGACATATTAATTTATAAAACAGTAGAGCTCCATTTCCGAATGTTTCTGCTAAAATGGTGATAAAAGCATATTTAGATTTACTTAGAGAGAATCTTTTTACTTACAAATAAATTTACTCAAATTCTCAAAAAGGATGAATGAAAATATAGAAAGTTTATGATGTATCCAATTACGTTACTAACTGGTGTGTGATTTAAGGGTCAAGTAATGTCCAGAAAATTTTAACACAAAATATAGCTATGTTAACTAAACGCTTACTTGGTACACACTCAAAGCAAAATTCGATCGACTTTCTCCATTCCTGACAGAGAAGGTACTCGTACGCATAACATAAAGCTATCTTGTCCAGCTTTTTCTTGTTTATCTGAAATTTAGTAATATTGTGAAGATGTATCGTTAAATTGGCTCGAAGCAAAGTGAAGTGTGTGATATAAGAAAACTTGAATATACCCAAATATAGTAATGATGGAAATCGCAAAGATATCTTGATCAGAAATAAAAAAAAAATTATTTGAAATTTTCAGGGGTGAGAAGTATCTTTAACTAAGGGGAAAAAAGATCATCAGAAACATGGAATTAACCAGAACTGCCATGAAAAGAACTTAAATCACCTTGATTCTTGAAACTAAGAATGCTAAGAGTACTAACCTCTCTGATTCTCCATCCCACTTGTATTCCTTTAGAATGTGCCGGAGAACCGACCTTGACAGATTTAACATAGATCCCAATTTTGTTACCGCCAGCTATTTCTATGCCTGTTTTTTCCAATTCTTCTTTGGTAATAACGATTAACTTTGATTCGTATCTAATAAGGATAAATAATAAAATTTTATTAACCACTGTAGAGAGGTGAAGTATACGGTCATCATTTGATGTTTATTCAATTCGCCTAGATTCCGTCGTGTGAGATCAAAACATAGACGATCATCGCAAACATCTTGTAGTGGAGATACGCCTTTAAAACTAGCGGGCGTATACATGTAGCTATACTTGAGATGTTTCGATCGGTGCCGGCTATAAGATCCGCGCCTTGGTTGTAAAAACAAAATGCAAGCTCACATGCAAAAAGTCGGTAAACGAAAGTAACAAGCAACGTAATGTTGCGACAAAATATTTCCTTGATATTTACATTTTGTTTCCTTGAGACAGACAGGCAAAAGGAAATAAACTTAACTATAACTTTACTCAATAAGATTTACGGTGGAGGTTGTAAGATAAGATTTGCAAGGTTTTTCAGATTTGCAAAATAACGAAAAATAGCAACACATGGTTAGGCTTTACTTCATCGTTAGGCGGCACAAAGTAGAGAAATCTTTACTCGACTTGCCACACCTTGATATCTTTCATATAACTTCACATTCAACGTCGGACTTCTGTAAAGATCACTTAACCTATGAGCATACGAATAGCACCACCTTTGAACTTTTTCAAACATTCATACTCGTTTTAGGGTTATAAAATTTTGGTTTTTGAAAGAAGAAAATTTTATATTTTAAAATATCCATGTCATAATTTTAATCAATAGCCCCTCTAAGGCTACCACGATTCCATTACATAACAAAGGTTTGATTGAGGGTAGAATGCTAAAAATCTCGGACAACAGGTTTCCTAGACCTCGGCATTTCAGATCACATTGTAAATAGAACATGACATACTCATGATCATCGCGTGTTGGTTCAGGCGCAGCGTTACGCGTTGCAATGTTCTGCATAGTGACGTAATGGTAATCTCCACGCTGCTCTGAAACCTCTATACAATCATCGAGACGGTTTGATTCAACGTTTGATTCATTAGACGATCCTGCACTTGATCTTGATATCCTCGAACTCATACGTGATATGCTATCTGAATGACGATATGGCATTTGGTCTATTTCATTCAATGAAAGTGATCGATCTTGCTTTACTCGATCTTGCTTTACTCGATCTAAACGAGAATATTGCGATGGTGCATCAACAGATCTGTGTGATTGTAATCTGGAAGCTTGAAACCCTTGTGAAGATCTATGATCTGTAAAACAAAGCGACTATTATTATAGTTGTAGCAAGACATTTTTTGTTCATATATTTCAAAATTAAAAGCAATTTTTCAGTTGTACCGCGTGATAAAGTCTAAAGATTATAAATTAGTAAATTTTATATTATTAGTAATGTAGCATCATAAATAAAGTGTGGATGCTAAAGCATTCAAAACTTTTTAAATATTTCTCTTAAAACTTTTAATTTTTTGTATGGCACAAGTGTGGCACAAAAGCTTATCATTTCAAAATATAGCTATAAAACGATGTTTAGTCGAATTGAGAGAAAAGAGAAAAAAAACATTATATTTGATGATTACCACGTACTTGGTGAGTTGTCTGGTGATACTCTAGTACGATAACTACTATTCTCTGAGAATGAGAATGATGCTGAGGATGAAGAAGATTGTCTCTCATGTTCATTATTAACAACTTCGCCATAAGGTGGTGGTGCTTGAAAGCTATCCTCATATATTGTTGGCCGAACACCAGTGTCTACTACTGGAGGAAGGCGGATTGGTGCATAAACCTCTTCTTGCTCACGTGAAACCACCATCTTAATATCCTTCTTTTTGCGCAGCTTTTCTGCTATCTTATTTTGGATATCATTAAGTGATAAATTTCTGGTATCGCCGCCATTAAACTGAAACGTCAATTAAGAAATAATAGCAGAATGTAAACATGTTATTCATGGCCATGTTCATAAAAATCCACACATAGAAATACAATATACGATCAATATATGAACCATGGTTCAAACATTCTTTACTTATATGAATAAATATTTTCCATCAGACCAAAACAATGGTTCCACTTATTGAAAGTTTTGCTTATCAAGCGCACACCTGTAAACACACTAATTTAAGCTACTGCTTGGATGCGTAGAAATAAAAGAACAAACAAAAAAAATATATACATTTCCACCTTAAGTAGAATATCCCCATTTTTGATACAAGTATGATTAGGTCTGTTACTTGCTCTTTTCATCACTAGAGACAACTGCAAACCCATGTTCTGAAGACTCTCCATATCTGGATACATTGTAATTTCATGTTCACTTCGTGTAATAGGTGCAACACTACGTAGAACCAGCTTCAAAGATTGCCTACATTGGGACTCCAGTATTTCTACGTCATTTTTAGTACCTTCCTGAACATTGACATCATTTATTGAAATTACATAATCTCCAATCCTGAAAAAGTGATACAAGAAACATTTGCTAATTCAACTTCGAGGAATTCATTTCACCAAGAAGGATGGCAATCATTTCACGAAAGTGTGTAAATTTTAGTATATTCTTATTGGAAGTATCTCTTATTTTATCATACTTGTCCAGAGTTGGTGGATTTATTGTTAGGCTATTATAAGTCGTTCTCTTTTAATCTTTTGTTTATCTATTATCAAAAATATAATGTTTTTTTACATCAATTCTGGACATGTCTCTATTTTATAGATAACCTATAAGTGTTATATATTATTGACTGATGACCTTATGGCATATTTGCTGTAAATAACCTGTTTTTCCATTTTTATACACGTTCAAAGAGAGCAATATATTCTCCATAACAACAAATCTGACTTTTCTTCGTGTAAGGTGTAATTCTCTATAAAGAAGGATCTGAAAAAGTAAAACATTACCTTAAATCACCGAGTGGACCAGCTCCTGAGTTGTGGTCGATTTGACTAATAAATATTTTCGATTGATTTATTAGGATTGGACCTGATTTAATTGCAAATCGTACACCGAACTTTCCGGATAGTCTTGTCTAAATACGAAAACAAGGTGGATCATTTCAAAATTATAAGATTACGAGTTCTTTTATTATTTTAAGTCGGTTCTTCGAGTTTTCTTCTGGCAAAATAATTTTAGATAATTTTTCCATCCGAAAACTTTTCGAATGCCATGACGATCGATTTAGAAAGATTTATCTGCGCGACTTTAAATTCGCGAATGTCAAATATAAAACAGTAGGAATAAATGCACTCAAAATAACACTCACTGACCCTATATATAGTGACGACTTGGTCTGTAATTTTAATCTAGTGAAGAAAGATTTTCATTATTGATTATGTAATAAATAAAGCCTGACAATGTGTCGCCTAACAATACAAAAAATCTTAAAAACAGAGAAATTAAACAGAGTACTTAAGTGTATAAGTAAATAATCATCAAATAAATTGATGTAAAAATAATATCTGATTTGAATAAATTGCAAAATCAAAAGTGTTTTATAATTTACCTGTGAACGGGAAATATTATCGAATTTATTTTGTAAATCTCTCAAACTTTCAACAATGCCTTTTTTCTCTACGTTTACTTGTTGAAGTCTTTCCTGTGAACGTTCTTCGTTGTCTTGCAATTTCATATACTAAAAACACAATAAATTCTTAAGATTATTATTTTGGATAACATATTCAAGCAAAAAAAAAAATGGTTTTAATAGTATTCGTTAAATTTAATGAATTAAATGGCTTGATTATAAAAGATTGAACCTGTGTTTCGACCTCTTAGCTGAGAGAAATGATACACATAAAATGTAGATAGATCCACCTACAATAGTATTTGTATTTAAAACATCACCTGATGACAATAGATATATACGTGAAGAAGAATTTGTAAAAAGAAAATCAACTACCTCAGCGTGCAAATCATCTTTCGCTTTGATTAATTTTCTTATTTCATTTTGCAAATTATTTTGGCTTTTTATTGCTTCTGTGAATTGTGCATTAATTCTTTGATTAGACTCTTTCAAAATATTTATTTGATCGAATGTAGATATTTCCTGACTCTAGAAGGAGAGAAAAAACGTATATCAAAATTGCAATACATTCTACTGATGAAATTGATGTCTTAAGCATCGCCATCTAAAGAAAAGAGGTAGATTTAGATGATTGGCAACCTCTGCGAATGAAAGTGAAAAGGTAATTATATTATAGTATTTTTCAGATTGCATCGGAAAATTCAACTTCGAATAACCAGTTACTTAAAGAAGATGGAAATTGTTTTTGAAAAGTCTTTTGAAATCAGGTATAAAAACAGGAATTAAAACAAAATCTTTCTTTAACTCTTTAAGTGCCGTTGTTGACTATAGTGAACATCTGGGATCAAAACTACCGTGTTTGCTTCCGGGAGCCGTACCCATTGACCACTTCAGAATAAAGGTCAATGATTCAGACCCATATTAAAGAGAAATAAATTCCCTGTCGAATGCTTCCAAATACGTTCAGTTTTGACAAACACTTAATTTTTTTGACAAAAACTTTTTAACACTTAAATTTTCAATCTCAAAAAGAGCATTTTATCAAAAATGGCCTGCACTTAAAGGGTTAAAGTGGTAAACAGACCTATGTTTAGAGGTTAAACCTTTTGTCTTACCAATCCTATAGATCCAAAGTGCATATGTCTCTATTACATATGGAATACATCAGTTCAACAGTTCTATTCGAGAAAAAAAATTAAATAGTTAAAGTAACCTTAAGATAATTATAATCATTCTCCAATCTCTTGATAGTATCTCTACACTCCCTTAACTTCTTCTCTTTTTCCCAAATTGTGTTGACTAGATTTGACCTTTCACCACTACTTTCATCGCTGTGCTGTCGCTGGTTTCCAATATCTCTTTCTAACTCTTTAACTCTATCTTCAGATTCTCTGAAGCGCTTTTGAGAATCTTCAGCTTTCTTTTCGAGTTCTTTGCTCGTGTGCTCCATCTCTTCTCTTAGACGGATGATCATATCATTTGCGTACTCTTTCTTTCTCTCTAATGCTCGATTCTTTTCTCGTTCTTTGGCAAGCTCTTCGTTCTTTTGTTTGATCTAAAGGAGAATTGATATTGAATGGATGTATATATATAATTAATTAAGTAGCGAGTGATTTTGAATTTTATCAGCCTCTTACATATTATGGTAATCACGATGCTAAGCCTTTCTTAACTCTTGAAGTGCGCTTTGGAAAATTGCTGTATTGAAAATCGGAAGTTTACGCCCAAGTCCAACTTTCAAATTGAGCTTGAGGTTCTGAGTTTGATTTGATCAAAATTAACCTGATAGAGTATGCATTTAAAATTCAATAGTGCTGAAAACAAAACAATTAAACCATACAGTTTCCTCTGCTTGGTCACATTTCATTTCAAGTTTCTTTTTCTGGTGTTGCAAATATTCTTCTCGGTTCATATACAAGGGATCCACAGTCTGCTGGTCCAAGAGAGATTCAGCTTTTTCATATTTTTCTCTAAATTCCTACAAAAGAAAAACTCTATTATTTATTATATTATATCACTACCTAACGTATTTGTAGTTTATATTAAACTGGAGATTGACTGAAATACTACACAGCTTTTTATTATGGGAGAAATATATATTAAAGCGAGTATTTATCTTCTTTTCAATGATAAAAAAGAAGAAGCCATTACGAATGGTAATAAACTGTAGCCTATTTCTAGAAAAACGGTTTTTAAAATTATATTCAAAAGTTTATTGCGTCAACAAAAAATTCAAACACAAAATGGTATTAGTGGCGAGAATAAAAACTTACTTAACAAAAAAAAAAGGGGAGGGGGGCTAACTATCTCGTATAGACGAAAATGCAACAATTTTTGTAACAAGGTCGTTTAGGAATTATTCTCTTTTAGATTAACAAAGTCGTGCTCAGGGCTTTATTTAGTTCTTACCTTAACTTGCTGTTCTAATTCTTTTATGAGATTTTGGTTCGTTAGTAAAGTTTCTTTTAAATTGTCATTCTCTTCTTTGGTTTTGATTTGCGATTGTAGGGCATTTTCACTTCTTTGTCTTTCGGCTTGTATTTCATCATTTTTCATGGACTGATGATCAGTATGTCGCAATCTCATGTCATCAATGTCTCGTCGTAACTTGTGAATCTCTTTTTCTCTAGAAATGCTATCTGCTTGAAGTTCTTTGTACGATTGGTCTTTTCTATTTAGAAAATCGACTAATTCTTCCATATTACCAATGAATTTACCAGGTTCTGTCTGTGTAAATATATTTAACAAACCTGCAAAACAAAATATTACCTGTATTTAAGATTCTTCATGTAAACATTTACAAAAACAAGGGAAAACGTTAATTAACGTAAACAATGTCACATAAACA
>JAUEKX010081670.1:0-11284 GCA_031834005.1 Dendronotus venustus
CATAAGTGAAGTATGTGCTGATGTTGAAGTGGAGCCCCCACTATTTCAACTTTCGGGAGAGCAAATGCGCCACAAGAATACCAAAATCCAAGATTAGGCAAGACTCAACGTATCAGCGCGTGACTTTTGGGTAAAACAATGGCCGAGGTTGGACGACGGCCCGCTTGAGCATTCTGTCCTTTAAATAAAATTAAAAAAACAATTGAAAAACAAAAAACATCTGTAAACATTATTTTGTACTGATATCACTGTATTTTACGTTATTTGTATTACGTTGTTATAAAAGATGATTATGATTTTTTTATGTGAAGAAGAAAAATTATAAAAATTAAAATGAGATATTTTTAAAAATATATATAAAAAAAAAAAAAAAATTTAAATCTATAACATACTATAATATGACCACAAGAGGGTACGAAGATTTATCAGTTGTCGTTGCTATTGGTGATGATAATGGTGATAATATTGCCTGCTCCGACAGATATTCTCTTAGAAAATCAAGCACAGGTATATTGTTTAAAAAGTTAATGTAATGTAGATAATTACGTTTTTATTAAAAAAAACGGCCACAAATTTATATTTGATCGGTCATTGGATAGATATACGAAAAGAAAGAATTCTTTGTACTTTAATGCGAAGACTAGTTAATAGAATCTATAATAGCAGAAGCATCACTTTTAATGTTGGGTCAAAAATAAATGGTAATTGCCAACATAAATATTAATAAGCCTAATTAACGTTCATTGTACTTTCATTGAAGAACAGATTCAAGCTGATTTTTTATAAAAGTGATTTGTTATATTATTTATTAATTTATAATAAAGTGAAAAAATAAACGAAATTCAAGTTAACAACGTTTTACACATAGGTATCATAAATTAAATATACATTCATTTCACATGTAAATATTTAAACATTAATATAATACACTAGTAAATGTAAAATTATAAAAAAAACTTAAAGCAAGGACACCGTTATACAATATATAATACATAACTCAAATTTTCTAATTCAGCCTCAGATTGCTTTAGCTTATGTCATTTTAAAAAAATTATAAATACCTCAAAGGTATTATTCACAATTTTATCATTCAGAAATGGGTTCGTGCTTTCCGTTATGGGCTTATTAAAATATCAGTTAACACAAACAACGGAGTGGATCGCAAGAACAGAGATTTGAAGTATGGTTATTTACCAAAGTATAGAGACAAGTCGTTGAGTGAGATGGTTACCGTATTAGTTGAGCAATTTCTTCCACAAAAATACAAAGGGTTTTAATTATTTTTCTTCTCCTTAACAAAATTAAAACAACATATTTGTCGTAAATTTGAAAATTTGAAAATTTATGATATATAATTTAGTTTCATTGAAAAGAACATCAAATGCAGCAGGTTATATAAATGCAGCAAGCTCCATATTTGGTTGCAAGACAGGCCAAAGAGTTAAGTGAAACACTGTATTGATAAAATAGAAGCAGCTACAAATTTGAAAAATGAAGACGTCAAGCAAGTTAAACCATCGATGTATCAGGTCAAGAGTGAACATGGTGATTTGGGTTACGATATCAATCTTGGAGATGATTTATTTTACGTTGCCATCTTGCATCTTTTTTGTTGATTTCTTTTAAAGAAAATTGTTTCAAAAAGGACAAAATCATCAAATTGATTGAAATGGCTACTTCTTGTGTACTTCTTGCCTTTATAAGGAAAATCCAATTATCGATGATGATTTAATGGTGTCGGTGTCAAAGATGGCGGTGATGATAATCAAGACGAAGGACATATTGAGTATAATGATTTACCAAGACAAAGCTCAGTAAAACATGGTAAAGGTGTTTTATGCAGAGAAACTCTCAATGAAATCAAGTCATTAACATACTTGATAACTGACGAGGAAACACTTGATAGTACAGCAAATCAACTGTCATTGATACTTCGCGATTTGAAAGCTATCGTTCCTAAACATTGTGGATTTAAGAAAAAGAAGAAAAGAAACCTATTAAATCTTTGTCCAAACAAACAAAGTTAGTTTGATAAAAAAGTTACTGTAAATTACTGTAAATTTAATTTATCTAAAATTCAAAACTTTTACTTTTTTTGCAGCAAAATGGGTTAATAATCTTTCTCTTTTCTCTCAGATAATAAAAAAGTGTCCTCATATTATTTTCATGACAGTAACTTTGGAATGGAGAAGATCTAACCAAAACCCAATACATTTTTATGCCATGCGATTCAATCCTAGTGGCAATCATTGGATTTTGGTAGTTCTGAATTTGGTAAAGACAGAACTTTTCATCTTGGATCCAATGAGTACTACTATTAATGAACAGAACATAAGTTTCACAAAAAAATGTTTACTTATTCACAAAAATTCAGGAAGCATAATCCATCACCAAAGCCCATTCACATTCTTCAAAAAGATTCTAAAAATTGTGGAGTGTTGTTTGCTTTTACGCAAAACAATTAAGTGAAGGTAAGATATATGTAACAAGTAATAGCTGTACAAACCAACACTACCTAATCAAAAAGTTAGTTGGCAACTGTTTATATAATAAACAAATTAATTTTCATAAAAAAATATGAAACTTGCCCAGTATGTTTTTAACTTATATACAGTATAATACTACTTCTAATTAACACTACTTTTTTACAAGAAACATCATCACCAAGTTTTATGTAACTTTCATCATTTTAGGTGTTTATGGATAATAAACTGTAAATATTATAGTAAACTTTACTTTTGCTAATAAAATTTATATGCAATTTGTGATTTTTTTGTTTAGAACAAAACAGTTATTGTATGCACATAAATCTCATTCAATTGCATTTAGGTTTGCATTTCAAAGAAAAAAGTCACAACAACAGATTGGGTTGTGCGCGAACGTTGTCTACAATGGTATCATTATAAATGCGCAGGACTAAGCATTGCAGAGGCCAATAAAAAGTAATTTAACTGTCCAAGTTCATTACTTTTATAGGACATTGTATATAAGTATAATTGGGGGTAGTCAACTTAAGGTTTGGAACATAACAGGCATGTTAAGATTATATATAGCTTTTGCATTTTCTATCCTTTCAAAAATCCCTCATATATCCTTCTTCAAAGGATCATATATGAAAGAATGTCCATTTAGATTTTGAAATTTGAAAAGGTATTGCTTTTGTATTAATTGTATCAAATCCTTATATCAATACATCATAAGACATAGCTATCCTACCCTACGGTTTCTAGTTTCCCATAATTATATATAACTTATAACTACTCTTTTGAAATATGTTACTTGATAATAATAAAAAAATAACAAAAATTGAAATTCAAGCATTTTTTCATTTCCTTCGTAACCCAAAACAGCCAGAAACCATAAATGTAGTAGAAGTATGAAAGCGAAAGTGTTGTAAAAATGGAGGATAGTTAGTACTAGAGGTACTACGAAGGAGCATCGAGCACGGGTCCTTAAACTCAATTCCAAAATAGACAACAGGATGGTAGATTACAACTAGAAATAAATTTAAAAAAATTAAAGATCCTGTCCTGAGGAGCGGGAATCAATTATAGTGTTATCTCTTGTGTTTTTATGATAATGTTATACTTATATAAAAAAACTTGATAGGGTGGAGGAGTTGTTTAAAAATTGTAGGGTTGAGGAGCTTCATACTTTTGTAATGATTTAAAAACTAATCTTGGTAGTGTTTTGAATGAAGAAAATATTTTGGATCTCATTACAAGAAAGAAAGGTTTTCTAGCAAATAAGGTTGAATGTTATTTTCCTGATGCTGCACGACCTAGAAACCTATTTGCATTATCATCTTTAACTACTGGTGACTGTTTGTATAGCTCTGTTTCCCTAAATCTCTTTGGAAATAATTGTTTTTGTGATCAACTTCGTTTTCTTGCTTGTCACTAATGTCCGATGATCTAATATCCAAAGGAAAGTATTATCACAAAGCCTAGACTTTTGTTGTTGTGGTAAATCCCATCCTCTATAAAAATGTGATCAATATGATTCGAAAAGGTCTATCGAAAGAATGGAAAATCGTTAAATCCAGGAGAAGTCGCTACGATTGAGTTGCAGACACTCACAAAAAGAATGTACATCTAAAAGAACTTACATGATTGAAGAATGCCAAAGAAAGCACTACACCACTATTTACAAAGCATTTGAAACCTATACACCACACGAAAAGACCTCAAGGTCATCAAACTTATCCGAAGTCCCCAACCCAAAAACACTAAGCATGACCGGTCAAACAAGTAAAATTGCCTATTGTCAAATGCTAACGGCGAAACTATAGAATCATATGCACTACTTGATGGTGAAATTCAATGCACCATCATCCGAAAAAATCCTATGCCAGACATTAAATCTGCCGGCACGAATTAAGAAAGTTGGAAAGATAGGAATGCCGAATTGACGTGTAAGATGCATGACAGAAGATGCATGACACGAGTGGAAATCAGAATTGGCCGATCTACCGAATGTTGAAAGTTTAAGATTCTTTAATACAAAAAAACAGCAACTTTCAAGGAGCTGACAGAGCGCAGAAAAAAGAAACAATGAGTCTGCACAACGAAAAGGTCAAATATCATGGAGCTGACAGAAAGAATATCATAGGAGACAAAGAAACACCAAGTGGATATTCAATCGACCAGTAGCACCACAAACGTGTGGAGTCGAAGCAATCAATGATCAGCAACAACAGACGAGCAAGAGATGTTTCATACGGTCTGTACAAGATCCACGACTTTGGATCCGAGTACATATAAGAATGACTGTAGGAAGCCTCACGGTAGGTGTTCTATTTTGAGCAATGTATAAACAGCCTTATTATTTTATGTAATATAGTAGTGTAAATAGGCCCTTACGGCGAGTATTAAACACGTGTTAACCGAAATATATTTAGAGTTATATGTTATCAGTTGAATGAGTAACTGGTCGAATATTTGAAATACCCCAAGGTAAATGTAGGGCTTCTGACGATCGCCAAGCGACGAAAAACTGACAAAGGAACTCTACACAATGGAAGAGGATTTTGTGAAGAACTTTCCTGCTACTTAGTGCATTGAACGTTTGGTTTTGTTGTTTATTTTTCAGCATCCATTGATGAAAATAATATAGAGGATGAATATTATTTGCTGGAGTTGACAATTGAGTTATGTTTGTTTAACTGGTGATTCGAGCGTACTAGTAGTGTATAACGATTTTTGTGGTTTCTAATTGGCTATTTCCGGGTATGACGTCATAAGCAACAAAGAAGCGCTAAAAAGAACTCACAAAAAGAGGAAGATAAAAACAAAGCGCACGGCTTTTATTGATCATCCTTTTATTATGCGATAATAGCTGTGTTGTCGAACGATAATGAACGCATTGTTGTTCTGGGTTTTTTCAAGTAGATGGGAAAATAACGGACGGTCAAGTCCGGATAAATCTTTTACAATGACACTGATAGGTTCATCGACTTTAGAGCTTTTCCAGGGATTAATTTTCATACAAAGTATGGCATCTGGTGTCAATTTTGATTTAACGAAACATTTCAGTTGATCTAATATTAAATTTAATATTTTGTAAATACTTATTCAACAATCAACTTGAGACTAAGCAATTAAACATTTTTAGAAACGGCATAACCTGAATTACTTTATATATAGAACAAATGAAAACATTTTAATTGTCGATCTAAGATGATCCGATCTAATTGTCATGACACCTGTGATCGATAATTTATGTGATTTCTTAATTTATCATTTTCTTTTGAAAATACATTTTACTGTACTGACGATGACGTTAAGTCGAAAAGCTTTTATAAAATAAATAAAAATATTTTGTTTACTTCATTTTTTTATCTCAATTTTATCTGACATCATTATTGCATGGCATTAAATATTCATCACAAATAATCTTTCGTTTTGTAAGTTATAAATTTAGAATAGGGGAATAATAGGGAGTCTCGTGTATAAAAAAGAAGTTCGGGAATTTTCGAAAGTGTTTTTGTTGTTTTAATCGTTTTTTGATAATGTTGATCGATCATAATGTTCGACAATGGATCCGACAATGGACATAACCGACAATTAAAAGATCTAAGAGTTTATAAACGGATTGTTCATATATACTAGATCATCATATACTAACATTTCTGGATCCTTTCCTGTTATAAATGATATTCAATATTATACGGCACATTGTCACTGACTGTCAGTGACAAAACCGTGGAAAAACGACTATAAAAAAGCATATATTATGGAGATAAAGTATACATTCTAACTCTAACATTTTGATCAACATTTTCATTATTTTGTAGGAAAGTAAGATCAAAAGTAAGCAGGGAAACCATATTCATGTTTTTTCGATCTGTTTTTTGTATGCTTCTTCGATCGTTTCAAAACAAAAGCATAAAAGTCCGATCAAGCAAGTATATCAGGATGGATATTAAAAATAGAAAAACAAAGTTTAAAAAAGCAAGATCGATTTCTGATACGATTTCTTTTCAGATTTGCAAACTATAGATCAAACTATAGAGACATTGGAAACATGTGGACTTTGTCCGGATGATAGGACTTTATCAGATGGATCGATGACCAGAGACATTTTGATGCACAGATCCAGACATTTGGATCGAAATTTGAAACATAGGGCTTACTTTTCGATCTACTTTTCAATAGTATACTATTACTACTACTCTCCAGCAGATACGATCCTAAAACCGACCATAGATCCTGTTTTGATGATCGTTCTGATAAATTGTGGGTTAGTCGGTTGAGGTTCGGATCGAGGAGGAGGTTCGAGAGTTTCCGGATCCCATCCATGACTATAAAAAAGCATATATTATGGAGATAAAGTATACATTCTAACTCTAACATTTTCAATATTTTGTAGGAAAGTAAGCAGAAAAACCATATTCATGTTTTTCGATTTGTGCTTCTTCGATCGTTTCAAAACAAAAGCATAAAAGTTCGATCAAAAGTTCGACCAAAAGTTCAAGCAAGTATATGATCAAGTATATCAGGATAGATATTAAAAATAGAAAAACAAAGTTAAAAAAGGCAAGATTTCTTATAGCCATTTTGTCAGTGACAGTTACTGGTGTCGCTTGAGATTCTCAAGACTTTTGTTTCGCTTGGAGAATTGATCTAATTATTGACATGTCATTATACCTGGAATAATTAAAGTGACATGCATTTAGAACGGTAAATTCTAATCATATTGACATGTCATTATACCTCGGAATAATTAAAGTGACATGCTTTTAGAACGGCAAATTTTAATATTATAGCCATGGCATTCCACCTGGAATAATTTGGTGACGAGACTTAGATTGTCGAACGAAATAATACTTACATTGTCTTGAAATAAAATTAACTCACGCGTTTTTCGGAAAATCAAAATTATTATTGTTAATTATGTTATTATATTATGAAGTTTCGATACTTGTTATAAAAAAATCGATCCAAAAATTGATCCAAAAATCACTTACTTAATGAATTGTCCTTTGATCCCTTGTTGGATCCCTTGTTACCGTCTTGATCTTGTGAATGCGATCGTGAATGCAGCATTTCATTTTCCAAATCTGGAAATAAGATCGGAAATAAAACAATCTATGTCCAATATCTCGGCACATTGTTATCCACATTGTGACTGACTGTCAGTGACAAAACCGTGGAAAAACGACTATAAAAAAGCATATATCATATTATGGAGATAAAGTATACATTCTTTTGTATCGCTTCTTCGATCGTTTCAAAACAAAAGCATAAAAGTCCGATCAAGCAAGTATATCAGGATGGATATTAAAAATAGAAAAACAATGTTAAAAAAGGCTAGAGACATTGGAAACATGTGGACTTTGTCCGGTAGGACTTTATCAGATGGATCGATGACCGATCCGATGACCAGAGACATTTGATGATCAGACATTTGGATCGACATTTACGATCTTGCCAGAAACTGATCAACAGATCAGAAACATAGGCCTTACTCCGGATGTTGATGTACTGCCAAAGTACACCAATGGCAGATCCAGCTTGGGTAACATTTTCAATATTTTGTAAGAAAGTAAGCAGGGAAACCATATTCATGTTTTTCGTATGCTTATTCCGGTATATGTAGTTCGTAGTTTCAAAACAAAAGCATAAAAGTCCGATCAAGCAAGTATATCAGGATGGATATTAAAAATAGAAAAACAAAGTTTGAAAAGGCAAGATCGATTTCTGATCCGATTTCTTTTCAGATTTCCAAACTATAGATCAAACTATAGAGACATTGGAAACATGTGGACTTTGTCCGGACGATAGGACTTTATTAGATAGATCGGATCGATGACCAGAGACATTTTGATGCACAGACAATCGACATTTGGGATCACATTTGGATCGATCCACATTTGGATCGACATTTGAAACATAGGCCTTACTTTTCAATAGTGTACTAATCTCCAGCTGTTCTGGATCCGATCCTGGATCCGACCCTGGATCCTGTTCTGATGATCGTTCTGATACATTGTGGGTTAGATCGATCTTGGATTGGATCATCTTGGGTCAGATCGGTATCGCGATCGCGATCGCGATCTATGTCCAATATCTCGGCACACTGTCACTGACTGTCACTGACAAAACCGTGGAAAAAAACGACTATTAAAGCATATATTATGGAGATATAATATACATTCTAACTCTAACATTTTCAATATTTTGTAGGAAAGTAAGCAAGGAAACCATATTCATGTTTTTTGTATGCTTCTTCGATCGTTTCAAAACAAAAGCATCAAAGTCCAAGCAAGTATATCAGGATGGATATTAAAAATAGAAAAACAAAGTTAAAAAAGGCAAGATTTCTTATCAGATTTCCAAACTATAGAGACATTAGAAACACGTGGACTTTGTCCGGACGACAAGACATTTTGTCAGTGACAGTTACTGGTGTCGCTTGAGATTCTCAAGACTTTTTTTTCGCTTGGAGATTTGATCTAATTATTGACATGTCATTATTCCTGGGAATAATTAAAGTGACATGCTTTTAGAACAGCAAATTTTAATATTATAGCCATGGCATTCCACCTGGACTAATTTGGTGACGAGACTTAGATTGTCGAACGAAATAATATTTACATTGTCTTGAAATAAAATTAACTCACGTGTTTTTCGGAAAATCAAGATTATTATTGTTAATTATTTTATTATATTATGAAGTTTCTTAATTATTTCCATTTTGTTCTTGTTATAGCCTTATAATCAGGATCACGAACGTTACACTTGTAATTTTGATTTTTACTATTCAGTGCACGTGATCTCTCCATTTGCAACCAGTGACAGGCCATTTGTATGGAACTTTAGCCATTGTAACAAAATAGTTTATCTTTTTGATGTAAAAAAATTAAAGATAATCATCGAGTGACAGCTTAAATGTTTTGTTTTTTATTTTGTAAGTTTAAAACAGAGTAATGCTATAAAACGTCGCCACTGACACCAATTACAAGTTAACTCACAATGTTCAGCGAAAACGAACAAGCCGGCTTCTTCTTTATTTTCAGATATATTATTGAGTAAGTTGTACTTCTTATACAGCAAAAAAGGCGTTCCCAATTTAGAAAAAACTCCATACCTATGAAGCTACAAATAGGCACTAAAAATCCAGCACTTCTATTCTATAATTAGACGGAAGACCCAGCGTCACCCGTGTAATAATAGCATGCCTACTGACTTCATTTAATAGAAAATAGATTGTTAAATTTTGATTACTTCTCAGAACGTAGTGATGTATCCAAATATTTGAAAAGTACTGCAAACCGAAAACGCCAATTAAAATGTTCCAAACGTGCTCTCAGTAGCAATAATTCAATCAATGAATCAATAAAATACTGCAATGACTTTGAATTACAACTAAACATTGTATTAACAACTAAATCCTTATTGCTTTCTAATGAGGGGGCAACTATGTTCGTAGCACTTCTTGTTTACGAAATATTACACTTTTGAGATTTTGATGACGTTATAAATGGGCTAATTTGATCTTTGGATCGAATTTTTAAAAAGTTTCATTTTAATATCTTGTAACCTTATCCTTAACCTTACTTCCAGTATTCCCGTTAAAAAGTAATCGCAAGCTAAAGTTTTTGATGACGTCATAGATGTATAGCCTTTTTGTTACGTTCTTTGGAGGTTTGCATGTTTCACTCCCATATTCAAAAATGTTTAAAACGTCAAATCTTTTGTAAATGTGTAAAGAAAACATAACAAAAGAAATTTAACAACAATAAAACATAAATATAAACATTTTCCTGTAAAAAGTTTTTCAAAAGAGCTTTATGTTAGAAAATTCATTTGGGAATACATATTACCAGTTTGCTCTCATACACCAAATTCAATTAGTAATTTAAAGAGTTGTTCATCTGTCTGAAAAGTAATAGTGTTTTTCCCTGAAGACTAATCAATATAAAATTACGTTCTTTTTTAATACCATATTTATAACAGTATTTTCTGCGAACCACCCTGTAAATGAATGAATAATCAATAAGTCTGAAATGGCTTCATTTACACATTCGTATTTTTTTATACTTTTTTACTTTCTCAACTTTTTGACTTTGGTAAGCAATACAATACATTTAAACCTGGATTCCTAGCGTTAGATATTAGAGTTTTAAGGTTTTTGTGGTGTCATAGACATGCAAAAATATTTGGGAGTCCGAATTCTTGGGTATTTGGTTTGATGTTTGACAACCGGTTCGAAAACACGTTGAAGACGTCAGATTCGAATTACTCTTTTGTGCCTAATTGTAGGGGTGGGTGTAATAAGCGGGGGGCGTTGGTACTTTGGAAGAAATCTCTTAAAATGGGGGGGGGGGGGTCATAATAAAATGCTAAGGGTGGTTTGAATTTTGGTAAAATGGGGGGTTTTTTAATAAAATGGGGGGGGGGGGGTGTGGATCGGGGGTGAGAGGGGGGAGGGTCGAAGTATGTAATTTTTATTTTGAAACCCTTTTAGTATAAAAATTTGAACTCTTCCAAGACTGATATTTATACTACTACGTTGATATTTTGTTCTCTGTAAGTTCATCATTTTGTTCCCATTATATATTTTGTTCCATTAGAGTTTCTTACTTTGTTCTTATGATGGTTTGCTTGCTATTGATCCAAGCTGAACTTCAAAGTCCTTAAAAGGGGTGGGGATAATAATAAAATGAGGAGGTGGTGGTAGCTTCTAATTTCGAATAATCTTGGGGGGTCATAATAAAGTGCTATGGGTGGTGGAATTTTTTGAAAATTGCAATTTGACCGCGCACCTGCGGGGGCGGGCG